>JADRCC010557090.1:0-11152 GCA_019843855.1 Hylomyscus alleni | reverse complement strand
TGTATGTGTATGTGTATGTGTATGTGTATGTGTATGTGTATGTGTATATGTAAGTGTGTGTGCAGGTGAACTGGCATGTGTGTGTTGAATCCCCATGTTAATGTTAAGTGTTTTTCTCAATTGCTTTCCATCTAATATATTGACAAAGGGCCTCCCACTTGGATCTGGAGTTCACTAACTTAATTAGTCTAGGAGGTCAGTTTGTTCTGGTGATTCCTGGTCTCTGGCATTCTGGAATTATAGGTGGACCATCAAGCCCACTCAGCAAGCTGTGGATCTGAATTCTGGTCCTCGTGCTTTTGCCCAGACTGAGCCATCTCTCTGACGTCCACTGTTTTCATTGGCTTGTTTTGTGTGAGACAGGGTCTCTCTGTGTGGTCCCCTGTCCTGGAACTCAATGCGTAGACAAGGATGTCCTCGAACCCACAGAGATCTGCCTGCCTTTGCTTCCTGAGTGGGGTATCGCTACGATAGGCCTGATCATGCTTTTGTTCGGAGGAATGTGGATTCTGGAACTTTGGAAGGCAGTGGGGTGCTTTAAGTGGAGCTTAATGGGCCATATTATTAGAAGCATTGAAGACTGTGGTGCTGAGGGTGATTTGAACTATGGGAGCCTGGCTCAAGAGGTTTCAGAGGTGAAAAACTTTAGTATGTGGCCTAGAGACTGTTCTTATGATATTTTGGTGAAGATGAAGCTGCTTTTTGCTCTTGTCCGGAGAGTCTGCCTGAGGCCAAAAGAGATTTAGATTAATTGTATCGACAAGGGAAATCTTAAAACACCATACCATGGACTCTGTCCTGTGGTTCACCAAACCATGGACTCTGTCCTGTGGTTCACTCTTATGAAGAGCCTTTTAATCAGACGTAGCAAACTAGGAAAGGAAAGGTACAAAATGTGTGGTTCAAAGACTAAAGGGGCATCAGGAAGTGGAATGGAGTTAAATCCTGTAAATGTAATTAAGGGAGTGGTGACCTCAGGGCAAGATCCCACCCAGCTAAGCTTATTGTTTAAACTTGCAGTTGGACAAAGGATAGTTATATCATGTTAGGAGTCACTATGACCTGGTTGGTGATTGTTTTCATTCGGACACGAGGAGATATAATTGTGTGCCAAATTCACAAGGGATAGATTGTGATGGCTATTCTCAGTTGTCAACTTGACTGTATCTGGAATGAACTACAATCCAGAAATGGAGGGCACACCTGGGATCCAGATCTTGAGGCTGGAAGACACAGGCTTTTGATCTGGATCTTGAGGCCTAGTGGCCATGCTTATAAAGATCTTGTAAGAAGGAAAAAGAAAAACTTATGTCCAGGTGTGGTGGTACATGCCTTTAATCCTAGCACTCAGGAGACAGAGGAGGGCAGATCTTTGAGTTCAAGGTCAGTCCACAGAGCAAGTTCAAGGACAGCCAAGCTTAGGCAATGAAAGTTCAGAAAACAGAAAGCTGGTGAAGATATAATTGAACCAAGGGGCCAAGTTCCAGTCCCAGCAAGAAGCAGAACTTGGCGGCTCCTGCCATGTGGCTATGGCTTTAGAGTAAAGAGTAGAAGGGGTTACTGGGACAATTGATGCTGGTTAGCAGAAACTAAAAAATTAGCAGTAATTAAATAGGGACCAGAATCACTAAGGTGAAATCTTCTGGAAAGTGTTTTCTGTGTTCCAGAGATAGCCAAGGTTGTACCTTGTGCTGGCAGCTGGGCTTGGTAATGTATAAGAATCGCCCAGGTAGCATTCATTTTGAAGGCATAAAGGGGTCATGGAGAGAGGCTGAGGCTTGGCACTGTGAAAGGCCAGAAAGGCTATTGGTGAAGGTGCAGCCTCAGTGGCAGTTGAAAGGCCCTGGACCAAAGGGGTCATACAAAGAAGTTGAGGTTTGGCACCATGAAGAGAGCCTATGAAAGTACAGCCTAGTTGAAGCATAAGACCCCCAAAGCATTGGAGATGCCCGTATTATGGGATGACCACTAAGAACAGCAGCAGCCGTGGAATAGAGTCAGCCAGAGCCTAGAGTGCTACAGAGGGCAGAGCTGGAGAAGTGACTTGAGCATTTTGGAGGAGCCCAGAAGATCATGTGCATATCCCAGACACTGGAACAAGAAATTAAGGAGTTGAAGTTGCTTTGGGGACTCCAACATGTTAGAGATGCCAGAGCCATGGGATGCCTGCTGGGGAAAGCTGCTAATAGGGAATGGGACCAACTCGAGAGAAAGAATTGGATGCAGTCAACAAAGTTGAAAGGAGTTGGATATCAGACATAGAGATGCAGAGTTTGCCTGGCTGGGTTTTGGTCTTGCTTTGGTCTAGTATTTCCTCACTATGACGTTTTGGAATGGTAATGTATAACCTGTGATGTTGGAAGTATGTGATCTTCATTTTGATTTTGATTTTATAGGGGATTACAGTTAGGAGATTGCATGAATCTCAGAAAAGACTGAATTTTGGATATTTAAACATTGTTGAGACTGTGGTAGACTATGGGGAGTTTTTAATGGCTCCAAGCCTATGGGGACAGGGAGTGGAATGTGGTGGTTTGAATAGGTTTGGCCCCCATAGCTTCATGTGTTTCAATGTTTGGCAATAGGAAGTGGCACTATTAGGAGGTGTGGTCTTGTTGGAGGAAGACTGTCACTGTGGAGGTGGGCTTTGAGGTTTCCTATGCTGAAGCTCTGCCCCGTGTGGACTCAAAGCCTCCTCCTAGCTGCCTTTGGGTCAAGAGATAGACATCTCAGCTCCTCTAGCACCATGTCTGCCTGCATGCTGCTATGCTTCCAGCATTGGACTAATCCTCTGAAACTGTACGTTGGCCCCAATTAAATCTTTGCCTTTTTAAGAGTTGTGTTGGCCATATTATCCCTTCACAACAATAAAACCCTTGGACAGACTCTGTCTCAATAAACAAACAAATAAGCAAACAAACAAATGGGCTGGAGAGATGGCTCAACAGTTAAGAGTACTGGCTGCCCTTCTAGAGGTCCTGAGCTCCATTCCAGCAACCACATGGGGGCTTACATCCATTTATTATGGGATCTGATGCCCTCTTCTAGCATGCAGGTGTACAATGCAGATGGAACACTCATACATTAAATAAATTAATTAATTAAAAAACAACAAAAAGGCAAACCAACCAATAACACAGCAAAATCCACACCTAAAACAAATCACAATAGCCCAATATATGGTGCTTCATAAACAAATATTTTGAGCGGAAATAGCTTGAAACTGCTCCAAAAGAAAAGTCTTTCTGTTTCCCATTTCTCCCCCCTGCTTCTCTCTAAACCAAGTAACAGAGGTCAGGATTTCTTGTCCTCGAGCCAGTTTGTAGAAACAGTTCCTGTTCTCCAAAGCCCTTGACAGCCCTTATATGACAGGTGTTCTGCAATATACGCAGCGGGAGAGAAGGTCCTACAGAGAGGTTTTCTGAGTTTTCCCTGTCACATCCTTTTATACAATCAATCACCTTTCTGCATGGCTGCTCTGCGTGGCTGCTCGGCGTGGCTGCTTGGCGTGGCTGCTTGGCGTGGCTGCTTGGCATGGCTGCTTATTCTTCACTAAGCCTAAATATAAGCTCCATGGGTCTTTGTGTCTTCATTTCTAAAGCTCATACCCTGTAAAATGTTAAAAATTAATAATTATGATGCTTTTGTTTATTAGCTTACTTTTAGTTATAGGTGTGTTGGCCACAACCTTTGTGACTGGTAACAGAAGAGACATTACACCCTTCCACCCCTGCAGACTGGCTAGGGATCCTAGGCCTGAGGAGTGACAGAGCGGTTCATTCCACGATTTTGCTTTTTCCTGTGTATCTCAAACCAGATGCAAGAGAAAAAGCAAATGTGGTGAGGCCAGTACACACACACACACAAACACACACATACACACACACACACACACACAATGCACGGAGGAAAACCTGCCTCCTCCTGTCAAAGAGCAAACAAAGGAGCGACCTAGGAAGAGAGAAAACTTCAGGCAGTAATTACTCCTGCCAAATACCATAGGAAAAAGTGTGGCTCTCACTTCTAGCTCTGTCAGCAAAGGCTGGGTGGAAGACCCGAAGCTTCACCAGAGCTAAGGTTTGCCCCACCCAGTCACTAGGGGGCAGCAAAGACTTTGGTACCCCAAAGGAGAGCAGGCAAGTTGCCTGGACTTCCACTCCAGCCACTGAGTACAAACACCACCTTCCCAACCAGGCATTAGGAGAGGCCCAGAGAGAAGGCTGGACTCCTTTCTACCTCCACCTGGTGACGGTGGGGACATGTTTCCTTGGCCCAGTAGTGGCAGAAGAGTCCTGATATAACAGATTTAATATTCTCTTTTTTTTTCTTAATTTTCTTATTATTTAAATGCATTTTATACATCAAACATATTAATAATAATGAGTATTTTGAGAGTCAAATAATACATAAAAAATTGTTCAACTTTTATATTCATATCCTTTCATACCCTAAAGATATCACTAATGGATATTTAATACTATCCATAACTGAGAATCCTATATCTAATGTTGAATACTAAATTGTTTCAAAACATACAAAATATTCTTTGGGAGTTAAGCATAGTAAAAGAGCATAAAATATTAAAAATGAACCATTAAGAAATATATTCAAAAGCCCTTATATGATACCACCTGACATAGTGAGAGAGTATTTAAAACACATTATATATCTGTGTACATTGTCTAACAATCAGTTTACTTAAAAAAGATTATCAGTGTTTCTAGGAGAAAAACTATTTTATCAGTAAGTATATTTTAAAAATTTCAAAATAGCGCTGGGCAGTGGCGACATATGCCTTTAATCCCAGCACTTGGGAGGCAGAGGCAGGTAGATTTCTGAGTTCAAGGCCAGCCTGGTCTACAGAGTGAGTTCCAAGACAGCCAGGGCTATACAGAGAAACCCTGTCTCAAAAGAAAAAAAAAATCAAAGTAGCAAAAACTCTTTGAAGTTAAACATTAAGAAAATGCTAATTTCTGTGTAGCAGAGGATGGCCTAGTCAGTCATCAATGGAAGGAGAGGCCCTTGGTCCTGTGAAGGTTCTATGCCCCAGTGTAGGGGAATACCAGAGCCAGGAAGCAGGAGAGGATGGGTTGGTAAGCAGGGGGAGGAGGGAGAGAATAGGGTTTTTTTTCGGAGAGGAAACCGGGAAAGGGGATATCATTTGAAATGTAAATAAGGACAATATCTAATAAAAATAAATTTAAAAAAGGAAAATGCTAATTTCAAGCATATTGAGAAATATTATCAATAATATTTCCATGATGTTTGTAAAACATGATTTTAATATTTTCAACTGTTAATATTCAACAAGCAATAATTATTTTAAGATATATTTTGTTGTTATGTCTTCGTTTTCATTTCTGATTTTATTAATTTGGATACTGTCTCTGTGCCCTCTGGTTAGTCTGGCTCAGGGTTTATCTGTCTTGTTGATTTTCTCAAAGAACCAGCTCCTGATTTTGTTGAGTTTTTGTAGAGTTCTTTTTGTTTCTATTAGGTTGATTTCAGCCCTGAGTTTGATTATTTCCTGCCGTCTATTCTTCTTGGGTGTATTTGCTTCTTTTTGTTTTAGAGCTTTCAGGTGTGCTGTCAAGCTGTTAGTGTAAACTCTCTCCAGTTTATTTTTGGAGGCACTTAGAGCTATGAGATTTCCTCTTATCACTGACCACTGCTTTCATTGTGTCCCATAAGTTTTGGTATGATGTGCCTTCATTTTCATTAAATTCTAAGAAGTCTTTAATTTCTTTCTTTAGTTCTACTTTGACCAAGTCATCATTGGGTAGAGCATTGTTCAGCTTCCATGTATATGTGAGCTTTCCATTGTTTTTGTTGGTATTTAAGACCAGCATTAGTCCATGGTAATCTGATATGGTGCATGGGATTATTTCAATCTTGTATCTGTTGAGGCCTATAGAATATTTAAATAAGGCCACAGCTTTCTTAATCCTATATTACCAGGTTTGAATTAGAACCCTCTCACTATACAGAGAGACAGGAAAACTAAACAAAAGAAACAAACAATACCAAAACAAAACAAAACACCAGCATGCTTGAGGGTCTAGGTTGTCTCTATCACAAGTGTACATTCATGTACACACACACACACACACACCTCTGAAAACCAGAAAAATCTCAATTTAAATGAAATAGACAATTAACAAAACCAACAGTGAGATGAAAGAAATGTTAGACTTTTCTTTCTGTGGTGGTTTGAATGAGAATGGCCCCCAAAGACTCATATGTTTGAATATTTGGGAAGGATTAGGAGGTGTGTGGCTTTGTTGGAGAAGATGTATCATTGGGGGCTGGCTTTGAAGTCTCAGGAGCCCACATCATCCCCGTTGGTACGCTGTTTGCTTTACCTGCAGAGCTTCTGGATGGCTCACAACACAGTAGTCTTAAAACTATGAAATCTAAGTGTAAGCAAGTACTAAAACAAGAGCTCTGTAAAAAAGATTTTAAGAACCCAATCTGATCCCGTGGAGTCGTCAGTGGAATTATTCTATTACGTTTGACTCTCCATTATTCATATTTATAGTGACTCAAGTTCTAAGAATAAATTCACCAGTAGAAATAATTACCCATCATCAGAAGTAAGATTACATCTATGCACTTATCCATGCAAATATATGGCCTTCTTCTTTTAACCAAACTTTAGGAAAGGGTAGTAAAGAGCATCTAGTCCCCACTAAATAAGTAAGTACTTGAAGAACCAGCCTGCCTCCATTTTAGGCTTGAAAGCCATCTTACAGTGAAGACAAACTAGGTTCATTCTTGCTTATGATTAAACCTGTTTTTCAAGGATTGAGCTATGCCCCACCTGTGACCTTAACTACAAGAGATTCTGTACTGCCTGTTCCAGGAACGCAATCATGTCTTTATTTCAAAAAGTTGTTTATTACCATCTTGCGACCTTACCTTCGCTTCAAAAGGTTATATGACTACCCTGTTAGGCCCATCTTTGCAACCGTGTGTCTTTGTTCCAGAAGGGACTAACTTGCTATGCTTGTGTTCTGCTCCTGTAGCCCCGTTTTGCCAGACAAATCCCCCATTTGGAAACCTTCCTACCCCTGAGCTATAAAAGCCTGTCTTCACGTCCAAAGCTGAACCCCATCTCAGGAGGAGGCAGCCCATGTATGTGAGTATTAAAAGCTTGCTTCAATGAATTTGGCCATGATGATTTGGTGGTGGTCTTTCTCCTCCCCTCTTTAGGTTTAACATACTCTAACAGCTGAGCCATCTGCCCAACTCAAAACTGAATCTCCCCCCTGCCTTCTTTTCCCGTGCATACTAACCTCACTAGTTTTTTGATCCCTGTGACTGAAACCTGTTCCTGCCTCGCCTCCAAGCTTTGCTTTTTTCTGGTCCTTCTTTTTGGAGATTTTTCTCCCCCAACTCTCCACAGAACAGTGTGGCCCTTGTAGGTTTAGTGATGAAGACCTTTACTTAAAGCTACCCAGTCTCTCTCTACTGGTCTGAACGTTTTTGTCAATAATACTACTTAAGTTATGTCTATATCGTTTTCTCCCACTAGAAAAGAAGCTACGTGGGAACAGAAATCATCAGACCTAAAATCCTGAATGAATGAATGAATGGATGGAATGAATGAATGAATACACCTGCAGAACATTTTGGGGGAGTCATCCTGGAGTAACAATATAAATGAATCAGTCGAGTGAACAGAGATCTTAATCTGTGCAAAACTGGTGCCGGGACTCTGGGGAGTTTGGGCTGAACTGGTAGAACTAGCCCCAGCCCCAGCCCAGCTCTTAGGGAGCGACTACGGCTGCGCAGAGCGTGTTGTGGGCGGGGCTCAGCCGCTTCCGAACGGTCGGGAGCCAGCGAGACTTCGAGCCTCCGGGTGAGCTAGAGCGGCGCGACAGGCCGGCTTGTGCTGCCATGGAGGACGAGAAGACGTTTTCGGATATCTGTGGCGGCCGCTTGGCCTTGCGGCGCCGCTACCATTCACCGTACTGCCGCGAGTTCGGCCTCAGCTCGGCTCGGCTGTCGCTGTGCTCGCTCACTGCTGTCACCTGCGCGGTGTGGCTGGCGGCCTATGGGCTCTTCACCCTGTGCGAGGTAAAGGCCGGCCGGCGCAGGTCTTGGGGCTGACCCGTGGGTCCAGGAGGGTGGGGACTCCCTGGATCAGGGATGCGGTCTCGCGGCGGGACTGTCCTCCCTCCCCAAGAGTTTGTGCTTCTGGACGTTCTACGACAGTGGACCACTTACCATGCTCATTCATAGAACATACCGCCTCAGAGAACTCAGTGCGTCCTCCTGCATCACTCCTTACAGGGTACCACTGCCAACGGACAGCAGGCGTACGACAGAATTACAGAAAAGTTTTTGCCCCACAACTGTGCGCTATAGTATCTCCTCCTAATATCTGTTTCTCAAGGCCAGGTCAACTACCTCCCCTATCCCAACTCTTCCCCAGTTTAAGTGCATTTTCTAAAGAGTTGTCAGATTTAAGACACGAGTGTTTTCTGTGTTCAGTTTCCAGACTTTTTAATTTTTTTTTCCTGAGCCCCATTTTTAACATATCTAAGATGAAACTAATGGTTCAAAAAATTGCGAAGGTCAAATGCTGTTATTTTGTGACAGTTCCCAAGTAAAGAGAATCATCCAGTTGGCCCTTGTTCAGGATGAGTTCTAGTTTTAACCCCCTGTATAGTCCTGAAATTAATATATTATTCCTAGAGTGGTCTTAATGGAGCTAGTACACCAGAACTGTTTATTTCTGTAATTTTCATATTGTTTGTATTAAAACACCCCTTAGCTGCTTTCTTCTTCTTCTTCTTCTTCTTCTTCTTCTTCTTCTTCTTCTTCTTCTTCTTCTTATTATTATTATTATTATTATTATTATTATTATTATCATTATCATTATTTATTTATTTATTTATTTTCCTGCAGGGTCTCAGTATATGTAGTACTGGCTGGCCTGGAAGGCTCTATGTAGAGCCTGCCTCTGCCTCTCTAGGGTTAGGATCAAAGGTGTGTGTCATCACACCTGGTTCAATCACTTTTATGCCATCAAAGTGTGTGGCAGAGGATAATGATTTGCACAGACACAAATGAAATTAAGTCCCCTAACTTAGGGTCTGGGGAATGGCTCAGCAGGTGATTGATTGCACCTACTGCCAAGCCTGACCACCTAAATTGAATCCCCAGAACCCACATGATGGAAAGAAAGAACGGACTCAAAAAGTTGTCCTCTGACCTCTACACAATAGATGAGTACTATGGACTGGTGTGGCAGTGCACTCCTTTAATCCCAGCACTAGGGAAGCAGGGGCAGGAGAATCTCTGTGAATTCAAGGCTAACCTGGTCTCTAAATCAGTCTACATTACTAGCTCCAGAACAAACCAAGGCTATACAGTGAAACCCTGTCTCAAAAACAAACAAACAAAAACCAACCAAACACAAATAGTATTTTTAAAAGACTCCTTTCTTTTTGGTGCGGGTGGGGTGGGGTGTTAGGTTCTCACCATGTAGCCCTGGCTGTTCTTGAACTCACTTTATAAACCAGGCTGGCCTGTAACTCACAGGGATTCACTTGTCACAGCCTCCCAAGTGCTGTTATTAAAGGGATACATCACCATGCCCAGTTGAATGTTAAGCCAGCCTATGTTCCAGATACCTGAGGAGTTATCTGAAAGCAGGAACAAATATTTATTAAATACCCAGCTGTTTTGCTGAATTTCTTATTTCAACCCTGGGGAGGGGCCGTTCATAAAGAGCAATAATTTAATAGCCTTGACATTGATAAAGTGACAGGGCTGGGCTTCCACAGTGGAGCTGCCTGCTTTGAAATCCCTTTCTGTTCTACTTTGGTCTCGCAGATCTCACCCAGTTGCATTTGTTATTTGTTGGTTTGTTTAGAGATACAAGGCCGTGCTATGTGGTTTAGGCTTTCCTCACACTCTGCTTCCTCCTGTCTCAGCCCCTGTGAAGGGCTGGAATTACAGGTGTGTGCACCACAGCTAGCTCAGAGCTGTTCTATCAGTTCCCCACTGTACTCATCTCTCTGGCATGGACACCCAAATGTCCCCCAAATGCAGAAGTAGTTGTGTTCCCTTACATCACTCCAAGACTTCCCCAGGGCTCTGTGTGCAAAAGTTCAGATCTTTGCTCCTATTCAGAATCGTTCATGAAAGTAAGGAGTATCTCGAGTGGAAAGAAATCTCAAAGGAGTCTTTCATGTGTGTGGCTTAACCCTGACTCAAGTGTGTAGTGTGCATCCTTAGAATTTTGGCCAGGAAAACGGACTTTGGGGCAGGTTATCTTAATAGAGGCTGACTGGGTAACATTCCCTAAGCATTCACTGTTCTTCACCCTGGCATCTCCCTGCTTTTGATCAGTTTGTTAACATTACTCCAATCTGCAGTGCACTACCTCTTCAGCAGAGTGTACCTGTTAGTGTGAACTACCTCTCTGCACCAGTTGGGTCTTGCTTCCTTGGAAGGCTTCATGGAACAGCTGTGTGCTTTGATCTATCTCTCTGTCCTCTCTTCTTTTTCCCTCTCCATCCTTTCTGTCCCCCTCTTCTCTTTCTCCTCCCTCTGACATTTACAGTCAGTAACACAGTATTCTAGACTTTTCTTCTTTTTTAAGATTTATTTATTTTATGTGTATGAGTACACTGTAGCTGTACAGAGCCATCATGTGTGTGGCTGCTGAGAATTGAACTCAGGACCTCTGCCGGCCCCGCTCACACCAGCTTGGCTCGCTCCAGCGTAATTCACTGTAGCTGTCTTCAGACGCACCAAAAGAGGGCGTCAGATCTCGTTATGGGTGGTTGTGAGTCACTATGTGGATGTTGGGATTTGAACTTAGGACCTTGGGAAGAGCACTCGGTGCTCTTAACCGCTGAGCCCTCTTCCCAGCCACTAGACTCTTTTTTAAATCAATCTTGCATCTAATAAACCTGTAGAGGGCTGAGTTTTATCTTGGCTTTCTTCCACAGTGCTTATTCAGTTTGGACTGCTTACAAGACACTGCCCTGCACCTGAAGTTAATTAGTGGAAAGTAGCTGTTTCTGAGTCATCAGAGGCCAGTTCTGACTCCTATTTACCAGCTAGAAATAATTGTCTGAACAGAAGTCAGCAAGCTTTTTCTTTAAAAGGCCAAATTAATATTTTAGGCTTTGTG
>JADRCC010557086.1:0-14177 GCA_019843855.1 Hylomyscus alleni | reverse complement strand
GACCAGAATTGAACTGTTTCCTGGACATGATCGAACCACTGCACGCAAGAACTCATAACAACTGTGGTTGCTTGTGTGAAATCAAGCCAGTCAACATTTTAGTGTGGAAGGGATATGATTCATGAACCACCACCCAAACTGTGGTGCTATGAATAGTTAACAATTTATGGGGAAGAGAGAGAGTCAGTTTTCAATAAATTGATGGTTATTCCTATATTGACATCATCTAGTGAATGGCCCCAACCCGAAGAGTATGTGGGCAGCCCAAAATGGACTTGAACAGATTGTCAGAAAAAATAGGCATGAAAACCATTTCTTCTACTCCCATCATTTTTTTGTTGGCTGTAGTCTTTTGTGGAGGGTAAAAGACCTCAAAAGAGAGCAAGAAATGATATATGGGAGGGTTTGGAGAAAGGAAAGGGAATGGAGACCTATGAAGGAAAGGGGCATGGGGAAATGATGGGATTATAACAATAATTTTAAAAATTAAAAGAAAAAAATAGAGAAAAAGCTGGCACAAAGTTAGATGGCGTAGGGAAATGGAGATGGATGTGGGAGTAAGTAAAACAAGGAATGAGACGGTGAACTTGATCAAAGTATGTTGTATAACATTCTCAAAGAATTAATAAAGTCATTTTAAAAGTTTATATGTTCTATAGACTTATATTTATATTTCAAAAATACTGTGTATCTCTTAATGTTACAATTAGAAAATAGAGTGAACTTATATTTCAAATAAGGTTAAAACATATATTTCTAATTTTGTCATTATTGATGAGTTTTGATATTACAGGTAGAGCCAAGTCACCTTGGTCTTGGGGAGAGGTCATATTAGGGGAGCCTGCCTAAGTACAAAATTCTCTGTTTCCCACTTTAAAACATAATATAATGGAAGTTGGCTTGATGAGATTCCCCATATGAAACTATATAATTAGTAGACAACATCAAAGACTCACTGGCTTGAAATAAGATGTGCCATGTCCACTTTTGTTGAAATGTAATGTGCTGTCTTCCTAAATCTTTTTTGTGACACAGTGGTAGAGGAAATGCAGGACACTGTGCTTGTCAGTTGGGTGATTAATGGGACAGGCTTGAGGGGGCCTGGGTCATTTTGGTTAAAGTTCAGCCACCAGAACTATTCTGGGTCAGCCTCATCTTAGAACAAAGCAAAGCAAAAACTGTTAAGTTTCTCAGGTACCCGGAGGGGGAAACCCAGAGGGTGTGGCACACAGAGAGGGATTTTCTACTTTTTTATTCTAAAACAAATTCAAGAATCCCCACTAGCTCAGAAGTTATGATATTTTGAATAGTATAAGATAATTTTATAAGAGAAGCTTGACTGAAGAGCTAAACATGCAGCCTTCCAGGAGAAGATATGACATATGGTGCAGGTGTGTGTGTATGTGTGTGTGTGTGTGTGTGCAATGTAACCAAGTTTTCTATAGTCACACTGCCAAGTAACCATAGTAAGTCAGTTGTAAGGAGTGACAAACCCCAGGGTCTCAGCAGTGCTGCCACAGAGCGCATCTTGATCTAAGGAACACAATTGTCTAGAGGCAGACAATAAAGGCAGAAAGACTACAAACTATACCACCCATGAAATGAGTTTGAGCCACGTAGCTTCAAAAAGAAGAGAGAGAAAATATAAAAGAAGAATAAAAGAAGGAGAGGACAGGAGAGAAGGAAAGAAGGAGAAGGAAAGAGGACAGGAGAGTCAGAGGGAGAGAAAGAATAATGTGCTTCTAATCCTAGAAGACACCGATCACTTTGCTAGTACATTTAATCCTGTTCCAGTTGATCACTCATTTGTGGATTTAATCCTGAAATCATGTACTCATTCACTAGTGAATAGATTGTATCACAAGTGATAGATTGTATTTATTTCTATAGATTAGTTCATAAGACTGTACTCCTGTGTAAGATTTCGATAAGACCACTCAAGAGCAATGTTTTAGGTTTTGATGACAGACAAGCACATTGTGGGAACTATATTGTAGGTGTAGAAACATGTGTTAAGATTAAGAGACCTGCCAAGACACATGTCTTTACTGTAATCTACTAAGGTCATCAAAGGCATTACCATGAGGACAGTAAATTCCTATGCTACAGCTCATAGATACAATGTGTTAATGGATGAAGATATGTTGGATGTGACTTAGCAGTTACTACTTAGACTAGTGCACATCAGTTATTTCCACAAATAAAAATTTAGGTATATTTAAAAGCTTAAATTTGAGAATAGGAAACTTGCCTGGTGGTGGTGGCAGGTGCCTTTAATCCCAGCACTCAGTGGGCAGAGGCAGACAGACCTCTGAGTTTGAGGCAAGCCTGGTTTACAGAGTGAGTTGCAGGACAGCCAGGGCTACACAGAAAAGTCTTGTCTTGAAAAAAATTATAAAACAAACAAACAAACAAAAATCAACTAAAGCAGAACCCAGCCTAAGCCTCATGAACCTCCTGAAAACACATCTATAAGGCAAATTTCCACAGTTCATTTAAAAGGGATTGTTTTGTCCATTTTTCTTCAATCTAAATTTGCTTTTCTTAAAAATGAAATACATATTACAGAACATTGCAGTGTATGCCTTTGGGTAAGGTAATTTGTTCTTCCTCTAATGGCAATACATCTTGGTAGATTTCCCCAGTTTCAGAAATGTCAAGTGAACGATGATGGATAAGTTTGAGTGTAGACTAAGCAAGTGGCTCAGACACACAGACAAATGAGTTTCCTAGAACTTGCTGGAACTCTGTGCGCTGCATTGTTTGCTTGGGTTTTTATTTCCAATCTCTATGAATTTTACTTACTTCTTTTGCTTATTCACCAGGAGGCAAGGTCCTGCATAAAAGTTTACATTTTGTAACATTTATAAGGGAAATATCCCCCTGAAATACATTTGTATGTTATCTAAGGCCAGGGATAAAGTAATTACAACAAAGAAAGAATAAACGGTGATTTAAAGTCACCTGCTAAAGGAAATGGAGTTAGTATTGAAATAACAAAAGGAGGGCTCTAGGCAGGGATGACAGGGAGCAATACATAGAGCTTCGGCACGCTGGGAGGTTTAACTCATCTCCATGAAGGGTGACTCTCAGCCGCTTCACTGTCGGCCTACTTATTCAGACTGTACAGAGACCTATAGTAAATCCACTGTGCTCCTATGCAGCAACTGTCACACACATAAAGATTTTCACTTAAAGAGATAAAATTGAGCAGAGGATCCTGCCATTCTTGGTTGCCTTGTTTCTAGTGAGATGAGTCACCCTGCCAGACGCCTAAGGAAAGGGCAGACTGGGCAAGAACAAAGGATCTGGAAGATCACAGTTACCTCTGGATCCAGGTTCAGTTGCCTGAGTTCTGCTTTCCTATCGTCTACAGCTTGTGACTGATGTTTTTTTTTAACATTTACATGAAAAGGTAAAATAAATCTAGATGTCACCAGAGGTGTTACTTGGGAGGATGTCATTAGATTTCCTGGCACACATAATACAACTCTTGACCTATTCATTTGAAGTGAAATTAAGTGTGTGACTTCTCGCTCTGGTCTTTACATGCCGGAGATTTTGCACCCTGCAGCTGCCCGCTTATTATGATCATCTTTCATTCTAATTCCTTCTACTCGGGTATCTAAGAGCATTATTTATGACTTCAAACTAGAATCATGGAGACAGATTTTGCCTGGAAGGGCCTTTAAGCACTTATCTTTGAAGTAAGGTCTTTCTTTCAACAGAGGTATAGTTAGTTGCCCATGTTTCTTTTATCATTGAGAATCTGGTTCTGTGATAAGCTCCACCACATATACATATATATCTTAACACCATATATATGTATATGCACATGTACATGTGTGTGTGAGAGAGAGATTTTTAGACAAAATAGTCATAAAATTACATATGAAGTTTTTGCTTTTCCAATTTAATTTTACCATGAAGTCATGGTAGAGGGCTGTTATGAAAATGGAAACTGGAGAATGCTCTGTTAACCTTAAAAATGTAGACATATATGCATGTAATAGCAATCTGTAGAAAAAGTCCATGAATGTGAAAAAGAGTACGGAGCAGGGTTGTATCGATGGGTTTTTAGGGAGGAAAGGGAAGTGGGAAAGGCTGTATTTTTAAGCTCAGAAATAAAAATAAATAAATTGAAAAACTTATAAGACAGGTCTGTCTATATGTCAAGTAGAGAGAACATGTTTATTAGTTTTAATTTTAGATGTATTATGATTCACGAAGCCTAGTAAATGTAGCAAAATCAAAGGAGAACCACAAATACCCATCAATCCATCTTCCTATCTCAAGTGTACAAGTTATATTCAGAAGATATTCTTATATTAGTAATAAAATTTTTTAGCTTAATATGCATTATATAATATGCATTTAATGAGAAAGTTTTGAGTAAATCTTGCTTTCATTTTTTTGTGTGTTTATCTTTGCTCTCTTTTGCCAAAATTAGCATGTATAGAACATTAATATCATTAATGTAAAAAAACTTATATAATTAATTTAGTATCCTGGTCACCTTAAATGAAAATTCAGTTTTGGAGATTATATCACAATAATAAAGCTGAAATGAACTCATGTATATCATATTTTTTCCAAACTTGACTGAAGTAATATCAATTAACAATATGTTGAGTTTAAATAGTAAAGAGAAAACACTATTGGAGTGGCTTTCCACTGTTATAAGGAGAAGAAACCCTGAATATTGTTTGCTCCCCTCATTTTATTACTACATGTCAGGACCATAACACGAACGTCCTTAAGTCCATAGGTTTCCAGAGAAAACAGGAATGCTAAGCACAGGGCATTTTCTTTCTGATGGGACAGATGGAAAACCTGTTCTTCCACCTAGAAAGCTGAGGATTGGAGGTGATTAACAGCCTGGTGAACTGTGTCATCTCCTGGGCCAGGCCATATCAAGCTCCTGTAACCAGGATCAAAGGTGGCTGATAGTCCAAATGACCTCTGAGTTATCTACATGATTAAGACCAAGCCAGAGCCTGAGGCCCTTAAGCTAGTATGGGTAGCCTACCTCTAGAATCTATTTTCTTGGGGAAAAAATGACATGTACCCTAAGTTGAGTTTCAATAAAATTACACATCTTCTGCAACAAGGATTGTATTACAGTGGGAAACAGTTTTTCCAAGGTATACTGCGCTTACATACACTGGGAACCAACAACCTGGCGTTATAGTCCTGGAGGTCTGCTTCTCCTAGGTCCGAAGTCAGTCTGCTCCTGAGTTTTCATTCTAGTCTCTTCCCATAGTTTGCTTCCCTGCATAACACCTGCAAGGGCTTCTTCAGCTACATAGCTATAACTTACTGTATAAATCTACAGAGTATTTTTTTAGACCATTAAGAGTGTGTGTTTGCTAATTAATTAAAATAAAACAGTAAATATAACTCCTTCTGTTTTTTTTAGCCTTTAAACTTTCAATTTAAACAACCCACAAGTAATCTGAATGCCAAATATAATCTACGTACTAAATATGCATATATTGACTCACTTCCAGTTTATATTAGCTGTACTTATTTATATACTTTCCAAGATTCACTGCTTTCTTTATACCGTTCTCAAGGTAAATATAAACTTTTATAGTTTGTTTCAATATTTTTTGTGGTACTCCAGAGAGCAAATGGAGAAGCAGAAGTAAAGTATAATCCAGCCAAAGTTTCATGCCACAACATAAAGATGAAAATGCTTTTAAAAACAAAATATTGAGTAAACAATTTAAAAGCTTTTGTTATTTAAGTGTGCACGCGATACTCAATGGAAACAGCATTAGATTCTGAGGATGGAAATATGTAAGTAAAGCTTTGTTCTCTCCTCATGATACTTCTGATGGGTTTCACAATCAGAATGAATAACAAGAAAAAGGAACGTAATTGAAACACTGGGCTCAAGCTACTGTCCTCAAACCTTAAATATTCTTTAGTCTTGAATTTGCAATCTGTGCTGCGAGTGGCTTCTGGGCCTCTGTGATAAGTTTAGTTATTCAGTCTTTCAAGTGTTCTCTGGTCCTTCTATGCTTAGAAGTATTTGTAAATAAAATAACTGGAGGGGTAGCAATAGTAAGGGAGAAATCTACACAGAATCTTCCTTCCTCTCTCTGTCTCCATCCCTTCTGATCCTTCAATCCATTTTCCAAAATATACATGAATGAAATACAATGTAGTCAAAGAAAAGACTCAATGTTTTAGCAGATAGCCTTATTTGCTTGAAATCATTTCTTTCCTTTCTTTGGCAAAGTTTCCTTGAGCACTGATTAAGAATTTGGCCATAGAACTTGATATAATTTGTGGGATGAGAACAGAAATGGATTATATGTCCACCCACATTAAACAAATGTAGTGTGTGTGTGTGTGTGTGTGTGTGTGTGTGTGTGTGTGTGTGTGTGTATCTGCTTGCTTTCTAGTTTCTGTATACTCCCAAGTGGAGGGCATGGGGCATTTGGCTAGTAACCATAGTTACTATATGATGAAACAACCAAACCACTTGACAGTCCAAACCCAAGACCACTTGATTTCAGTCAAACATAGACAAGTCCAGACCAGACAAAAGTAATTCAAAATCTCATGGGCAAGAAAATAATTGTTACAAGACTCTTAAGATTTTGGTGTTATTTATTTATTTTGGTTATTTGTTATTTTGGTGTTATTTACATAGGATTACTGCAATGAAATAAAACTGAGACAGCCCTTGAGCCAAAACTCTCAGTAGTTTGTTCTTAGAGTCTGGGCAAACTTTCATCCTAGATATTGTCTTACCCTTGCTGAGGTTGCACTGTGGTGGATACAGTTGTATGGTAGAAAAGTACCTATTTCCTACCATTAGTCTTTAGAATATAGTTTTTAGTTGGTCGTATCTTAAGTAAATTAAAGTAGTGAGTGATGAGAACCAACTCTTCTTCCACTAATGATTCAAACCTAGTCCCCTTAAGGATGACTGGCTTTCCATATTTAAAACACTGATGACACACTTTTAGGATTTGAACTTGAGAGAAAGTCTTTGAGTAAATGAGTTTTGCCTTTAAGCAAATGGACCTATTTTGTACACAGCTAGAGTCGGACCCAGGGAAAAATAAGAATGGAATCTTTGACTGCCTTTTTTTCTCCTCCTTTTTTTCCCTCCTATTTCTGGACAATTATTCATTCTTGAAAAAAAAAATCATGTCTTGTCTAGTTTCCTGTCCCTTTTTTACTCATGAAATCAGAGGCCTAGATTTCCTGGTCAGAAGCACTGGAGCTTTTGTGCTTTGGCAGTTCCATGTGTCAGTCTCATGAAGGCCTCAATGTGAAAAAAAAAAAAACCTATAAGCATCCTCTCCTTCATCCTGTGTTGGAAATGACTTGCCTGTCACACACCTGGATACCACCCTTGACTTCTGCCATTCCTTAATTCTGCAATGTACCATTCATAAACACACCTCTTTTCACTTCTAAAATTCTCAAACATATTTACTACCTTATCTCTGCTGCTACCCGACCACCATCTATAAGGGACTACACCAAACTTAGAGTTCTGGTTCCTGCTTTCTCATCCATGTATAGAGTAATAACGATCACTCATCTTAAATATTTCTTCAGGTTGTCCTATTAGGGTTGACAAATCTAATTATTACAAAGAACAGTTATGCTGTCTACATATTGACCTCATAAGCATCACTAATTTTGTTTTTCTTATTTACAATAACTTCCACAGTATGGAGAAATGCTTGTCAATATAAACTGTCTTGAAGCTTTGCTGTCAATATATTTTACATGCCACCTCTTCTGACCAATTGATGTAAGGTATTGCTGAAGTACAAAATAGTTCAAAATTCTCAGGAATGGACCACATGTGCCTTCTGACTTTGGGATAGAATGTACTTGCCTTAACACGGCATTGAAAAAGCTAAATCAATTGATCATGTAAGAGAGGAATCTTTTTTTATTACATATTTCCTTTATTTACCTTTCAAATGATATCCCCTTTCCTGGTTTCCCTTCCGAAAAACAAACAAACAAACAAAAAACCCCTGTTCTCTTCCCCCTCCCCCTGCTCACCAGCCTACCTCCTCTTGGTTCTTGGCCCTGGAATTCCCCTACACTGGGGCATAGAACCTTCACAGGACCAAGGGCCTCTTCTCCCATTGATGAGTGACTAGGCCATCCTCTGCTACATATGCAGGTGGAGCCATGAGTCCCACCATGTGTACTCTTTGGTTGATCATTTAGTCCCTGGGAGCTCTGGGCATACTGGTTAGTTCATATTGTTGTTTTGTCCTAAGGGGCTTTCTCTAGATCCTTCACTGGGGACCCTGTGCTCAGTCCAATGTATGGAAGCTGCGAGCTTCTACTTCTGTATTAGTTAGACACTGGCAGAGCCTCTCAGGAGACAGCTATATGAAGCTCCTGTCAGCCAGCACTTGCTGGCATCCACAATAGTGTCTGGGTTTGGTGATTGAATATGGGAAGGATTCCGAGATGGGGCAGTGTCTAGGTTTATGAAATTCTTAGGGAAATGGATGGATCTGGAGAATATCATCCTGACTAAGGTAACCCAATCACAAAAGAACACACATGGCATGCACTCACTGATAAGTGGATATTAGCCCAGTAGCTCAGAATACCCAAGATACAATCCACAAACCACAAGAAACTCAAGAAGGAAGACCAAAGTGTGGATACTTCGAACCTTCTTAGAAGGGGGAACAAAATACCCATGGAAGGAGTTGCAGAGACAAAGTATGGAGCAGAGACTGAAGTAAGAGTAGAATCTTAAGGAATGACCTAAATATATTCTAAGAATGTTTCTTCTTTAGTAATTTCCAAGCTCCTTTTATTCTTCTGGAGATGTACTAGCTTATAGATGATGTAAAACACTAAGGAATTATTGTAAATTAATGATTTATTGTTTTTTTCCTGGTATTTAGTAATCCAGTGTTATAATTCCTGAACTGAATTTGTATTCTACTTCCTAGAATGTAACAGTGGTTATAGGTTGATGGTCTATGTTACAGTCCCAAGGTTGACTTTTGTGAGCTCTTTGAGACTGCAAATGGCAGACAGGAATCTGCACTTTTAGGTGATAGTTTCTAAATACACAGGTAAACTCTCAGAATCTGATACCTTGGTCCTCAAATAAAACAAACAAAGAAATAAACAAGCCCCTCTCCTTTCATCAGAATTCGAATTTCCAAGAGATATTCTGTTCTTTAGAATAGTCTGTTCTAGTATGTTAATGACTATTGTTTATAATAGATGTTCTGAGTTGGCTCCTCTGAATTATGGTATGTATAATTAAATATTTTAAGTCTCTTGTTATTTACTTATAAAATATCCAAGATAATATCCAGGCTTGTATTGTATTATGTCATACCTGCTTTTGAATTCTTTCTGTAGGTGGAAATTAAATTTCTTATAGAACATTGTCTCTATCATAAGAATGAGTTATATAATATAACTGCATGTGTATATAATTGAACTCATGATTGAAAATTTCTTCTTTCATTGAAAGCCTGATGAAAACAATGCTTTTAAACAATCTCTTTTTTTATTTGTTTATAGATGATGATCTGTCTCAGACTGACCTTTCTATTTTGCTTAAACACATATACCCATTTTGCCATCTTATTTTGAATTTTTTTTTTGTTGTTTTTTTTCGAGACAGGGTTTCTCTGTGTAGTCTTGGCTGTCCTGGAACTCACTCTGTAGACCAGGCTGGCCTCGAACTGAGAAATTTGCCTGCCTCTGCCTCCCAAGTGCTGGGATTAAAGGTGTATGCCACCACCACCCAGCCTTAATTTGATTTTTTAAGCTTCTGTTTTGTTTTGTTTTGTTTTTTTATTTTCCTCACACCTTTCAACTCTCCCAGTCCTGCCTCATTCTGGGTCTTAAATATTTCTCTTCTCTGCCTCATAAAGTTAATTAATTTATAAAATAAAGCATATTCCATCCTTTTTTCTAGCTGATTACATATGGCTAAAACAAGTTTTCAGTTCCACATAGATCAGAAATAAGATAGAAATGAGTAAATTTCCTTACAATTTAACCTTGAACTTTCTACTATCTCCCAGACTCCTTAGGACATTCATACATGAAGTCATAAGCACTGAATATCACACTAAACAAATAAGAAAGTTTAAAATTTTTACATGGGGGATATGTTATAAAAGCAAATTGATTTGGATTATTTAAAAGATACAGTTAAGTGTTAATAAAGGGAGATATTATTTTAAAAGGCAATAAATTTTACTGAGAAAACCGGTTTATTGAACATCAAATTCTTTCTGTGCTCTGTAACATTTACAATGATAAACTAACTTCTAACCAAAGTGTATTTACACATACATTTTTACTTTATTAAATAAGAATTTGTTCATAGAAACCACTAAGGGGACCATGTGTGCATTTATAATTTATGTCAAGTAGCAGATGCAGCATCAAACATTCTTGAGAAGCTGATAATCCTTTATTACATTGAAATTCATTTCAAGAAAAATAATAGGTTATTGTGTTGGAAACTTTAGATGGTTTCTTCAGATAATAGATACTTCTTAGAAATATTCTTATAAGAAGAAAATAAATTTCTATTTCTGTCTTTCTAAATAGAAATAGAAAGCCTCTTATCTTTTAGTATGTTAAGAGAGGTATTGAAGCTTTCACAGACTTTATATAGTAAACAGTTTAATTCTGGATGTCTAGAATGTATCCTAATTATAAAATTAGGTAAGCACTCTTGCCTATTGACCTACAACTGCCAAAAAAACAGAAGACAGGGCACAGCATAATGGAAAACATGCTGTAGTACCATGGAAACGTGATGCAGTTCTTAAAGGAGAGTAATTAGTATAATGTCTTCCTGGAAGGAATTTTAGTAATAGATTACAAACAAATGCAGCTACCAGTGGTTTAGTTTATGTTTTAAGCATCTATTAAGAAAATAGTATGAAAAGGTTATCTCTTTGTATATATGTGCACATATCTCTGCATTATACTAGCATTTAAAAGGACCATGTAGATCAGTTTAAATATTTTTTCCCTTTTAACCATTTAAATATATAGACACAAAAATTCCATGATTCCTATAATGACTGCTAATATTTAAATAAAAAAAATCACTACCAACACTATGTGAGTAGCAGGCATCAATGATTTATAGAATACTTTTCCTTCATCTATAACTTCACAATGTTTGGTGCTTCAAAAATCAATAATGAGTAGTAAATATCTGAATGAATTTTGACCAGTCTGACACCAGCATTTAATGTATTCATCCAATGCATGTCCCCTCAGGACACTTACCTTTGGTAAGGAAGCCCGGGACCCAGAACTCTGTGTGGTCATGGTAAGTACAGTGGTGATGCCCAAAGCTACCCTAGCTGGGGCTGCATCCATGTTAATCCAGAATGAGACCCAGGATAGAATAACAATCAGAAGGCTGGGAATGTACATCTGGATCAAGTAGTAGCCCATCTGCCGCTCGAGATGGAATCGCACTTCTATGCATGTAAACTTTCCTAATTGTTCATAAAATAAAAGCAACAATTAAATAAAAGTCAGGTTTTGTTATGATATCAAATAAGACTTAAGTGAAATAATTTTATTGTAAGATTTTTTTTTTTTTACTAAAATGAAGGAACATTAAGTCATATACTCAAATTCACTTTATTTTTTTGAGTTTTTAATCTGTGCCTCTGGAAACCATGTGACAAGGGAATGAACTCTTCTGAAATAGTATATAATCCTATTTTCATGTTCAAATAGCTTTTCATCCTCATCAAAGATCTCTTTCGTTTTTGACACTTTGTTCTCATGTGGCTAGAACAACACATGTTTATTGTGGAAAGGTTACCTATGCTTTGTGTTTCTGGAAGTTCCAAATGATTACGTAGTCAGATGCTGTTTCTTTCAAAAACCTTTATATTTTCTTGAAGTATCATTAAGAAAGAAATGCAAACAAAAATGAGCAGTATCATAAATAATACTATACAAACTAAATATATATCATTTTGCCTTAATAACTTTAAAGATAATTTTGAAACATAGGAGAAAACAAATGTTACATTCACTGTTTCAATATATGCCCTTATGTCTTTGTTGTGTACTTCTGTTTCTGCAAATAGAGGTTATGAATATTTAAGTCAACATTACTCTTTCTACTCCCTTGGTTCTAATTACATTCATCTCTACTGCTTTGTTATCCATCCTTCAAAGAAACAGTCTTCTAAGTCATTTGATTGTTGGTTTTGTTATCTTTATTGTTTTTAATAGAATGATGTCATAGATCTAATATGCTCTTTAAGTATCATTATCTGATATGAACATGGGAGAAAGAAATCAAAGAGCTTGACAAGAAAACCTGTTGGTATATGGCAAGGAGACTCTCCATTGCAGACTCCTACTAATAGAACAAGCTCATAAATGACGGCAGAAAGGAGGCACAGCCTGTGGAGGAAAATAGAAGTTATAGCAGAACTTTAAGACCTCAACAGTAGCTTGCAAGCTCTGGGGACAGTGGAGTCCACTTTTTAATATATAGCAACCAGAACTATAAGCAAGCCATACACAAACCTTCTCTCAACTTATCAATAAAATGATTAAATATCCCTGCAATATCTATAATATTTATATTTTAAAGTAATATTAAATATAGAGCTTTAAATTTTCACTATAAAGAAAATGAAATGAAGCAAGATTAATTGAAGTAGTTTGATTATATCAATGCTAGTCTATTAAGTAATCTCATGACAAAATTAGAAGGGTTTTTTTTTTTTACCATTTGGGTACATTCTTTATGTTTAATGTGATTCTCAAGAAAAATACAAGGTTCCATTATGTATTTTAAAGTCATTTTATACATATAACTAATATGGAAAATGAAGTCATACCATATGCAAATATTATGATTGTACATAAATCACACATATATATACATCTATACATACGTACTAATTTCAAGGTTGTGTACATGTGTATTTTTATGTGGTTATAAAGAGAAATCATAAACATGGACCCAAGTGAAGTAACTTTTAGATTTGTGAAATTTAGTGTGTATATATATATATGTGTGTGTGTGTGTGTGTGTATGTGTATGTGTGTATATATATACATATATATATATATTTTTTTTTTCCTCAATGAGTAGCTCTTACTGTGACTTGGCTGGGGACTTGCTATTTAATCCAGATTAACCTCAAATTCATGGAGATCTTCTTGCCTTTGCTTAACAAGTGCTGGGATTAAAAACATGTCTCTCTACACCTAGATATGTAATTAATATGTATGTGAAAGAGTATTAACTTCAATAATTTTATTTCCTTGCAATGCCAGGCATTTAGATTTGTGATATATGTACAATATGTACAAATATAAATTTGTGCGTATGTATGTGTGTTATTTTTTCTTTCATATGCAGAGGGAGTTATATGGTATATGAACCTAGAGTAGAAAACAACTAAAATAGGAAACTTGAATGTTGGGGGAATAACATAAAACAAAGTTTAAGATATGAGACAAATTAATCATATATGTAAATAGACATATTACCAGGCATTTCTATAAGGATTGATACTTTGGACATACTTTCATTTTTTGTATTAAACACATATTAGACAACTAGGTATTCTAGAAAATTACTACCAAAGTAATTCTTGAAGTAATTGAGAGTTCTAATATCAAGGTAAGCAAATGTACTTTCTGCTAAGCTGGGTCTCCTGTCCCTGTATCATTAAAATTCTCCCCAAAATGATTTCTAGAGTCAGCTGTTCTGTGTTGAATTTGTCTAAAATTCACATCCTTGGAGAATTTATGAATTTCACATTATTTAGAAACCAGTGCTTGACGTGAAGACACAATGAAGTTAAAATTTATTCCAAAATCACTGTTGTCCTTATAGAATGAGGGATATTTGGCTACAGGTCTCTGTACAGATACATGCAGAGCTCAGCACATGACTAAAAGGACAGAAACTGAAATGATGTATCTATAAGTAAATAAATACCCAGAATTGTCAGAAATAGGGAACTAAAAATGTCAGGGAAGAAACCTTCACTGGAGCCTCCAGAGAAAACATAATTTTGCTAATACCTGATTTAAAAAAATACTTAGCTACTAGAGCTATGAGAAAATGAAATTTTGTTGTTTTAAGATAACAAATTTATCATCCTCTGTGATGACAGTTCTATTTACCACCTCTA
>JADRCC010557085.1:0-15705 GCA_019843855.1 Hylomyscus alleni | reverse complement strand
GAATTTCCAAGAATCCCCCCATTTCTGCATCCTAGCACTGGGATTACAGGTGTGTAGTGTCATTTCTAACTTTTTTCCCTGTGTATCCCAAGGGATTGAATTCAGGTGTACTTGTGGGGCAGGCATTAACAGCTCTTCTATCTCCCCAGTCCAAGAATTATCTTGCATTGTGTCAGTTCCCTGTGGTTGACATTTTCAAGGTATCTCAAAGACAAGGAAAGGGCAGACCAGATAATCTGAATTGCCACACTCTGAAAAAGACAACATATAGTTTTCTATAAAATATAATTTGCTTTTCTTTTTTTCTATGAAATATAAATTAAATGAGACATAGCTTGCTTAGTTTTACAAGAAGCAGAGATCCAGTGGGTCACCTGTGTGAAGAAACCAGACTGCTTTATCGTGTGATTCTCATCAACTGAGGCAAATTTAAAATACAGAATGGACTCTTGTGAGATAATTATTTTGTGAGGTAGTATTGACAATGTTATAAGACATCTCTACACATTGTTATAGTCTAATAGAGGGTGAAATCATGAGCAGAGGGCTAATTATTTATTTGTAATGACCATGAACGTTGTTCACAGAACTCCTCATAAACCAAAGAAGAAATGAGACCTCTGAAACACAGGTTTTTGATTTCTGATTACAAATTTCTTGCAAATAGCCAAGATTGTATCTATAATAAAATATGAATGAGCTCATTATATTTATTAATATTTGAGACTTTGACTGGGATTTTAGTGGAGAAATGTCATGTATCTTAATTTATATGAATATATATATATATATATATATATATAGTGTAAATTCTCAGATTTTTTTAAAGACAAGGTCTTACTGTATAGCTCAGGCTGCACTGGAACACACTATGTAGACCAGGCTGGTCTTAAATTCACGGAGATCTGCCGATCTCTGACTCCCAAGTGCTGGAATTAAAGGCATGTACCCCTGCAACTATCTGGCTATTTTTGTTTAATATATTTCAAAACTCATTAGAAAATATTTGAATGTTTCAGTGCTTTCATGCTGCAAAGCCCAAAGGGCAGCAATACTTCCCAATACTGAGCAGTTAATAGTTTTTTTTTTCTAGTTCTAAGAACCAGAAAATGTTTAAGAAAATGTTCTGTGCAGGCTTTTTAATTCTTAATATTGGAGCTATCCATTTTATTGTCATAATCATCATTATTACCAATAACATTTATTTTCATCACTGTGTTAATTTTTAAATAAGTGTATTTTCTTACTTATTTACAATAAATTTCAGGGACACACTTCTTATACTCATCTTAGGGATGGCAAAACTCAACTTGCATGGAGCTAATTAACTCTCAGAAAGAAAAGGGAAAAGTTAGTACAGAACCTAGAATTGTTGGCCCCTTCACTTCCATGTGCATTGCAAAATGTATTCATTAAGCTGTGTCTAGTGATTCATTTTGTGGTGCAGTTGATTACCACCGAGGGAGTCACAAACAACTATGACATGCTGCCACAGAGGGAGACAGCTATTGGGCTCAGTCTGTAACAGGATTCCAGGAGATGGATGAAGTGATTCTTAAATTACATGGGCACCTGGAAGTTACAAAAAACAAAGTTTGAACTGCATTTTATACTCACAGTAGCTTTGATGGTACAACATGATTAATTTTTTTAGACATGACAGACAAACGCATGGTCAAATAGAGCTGTTTCTCCCCAGACTACATAATGAAGGTCATAGTTTTCAGACGGGCCTTTGCGTTCTTCCTTTATCATCCCAAGTATGTTCACTATAGCACTATTTCTGTGGTTTCAGTACTCATTCTTTCCTTTAATTTCTCTTGGAAGGTCATTTCCTACTTGGCTTCTGTGCCTTGCCTTGTGGGCCAGCTTGCATGCTCTAGGCTTAGAATTGCTTTCATACTCTGACTTCATTTCTATCCACCACAATTTCTATCCTCATAACACCAATAGCATTTTTTTTTTTTTTTTTTTTTTTGCTTAAAGTTTCTATAAGTGATGAGGGGAAAGTAACTATTCTTCACCTATTGTTTGCTTGAGCAAGCCTCTTCTCGTTAACCAAATGTTAGCCAATATTTTTCTCAGTTTCCATTTATGAACATAAAGTCAAGAAAGCAAACTTCTGGTGATTGTTTCAGGCAGTTAGCCACAATTAAGAAGAAAATTAACAAAATTTCTAAATTACTATATTTTTTTTAGGCTCTGTCTAGTGAAATAAAACACCCAACTTTTTTCTGCTTTGCTTTATATATCAGAACACAAAAAGTCTTATTTACAATCTTACATTTGTCAAGAGTGGGTAGATAGATGGTTTAGCAGATAAATGTATTTTCTGCTTACGCAGAGGACCTAGCATGTGGTTCTCATGTAGTGACTCGCAGCTGTCCATAACTCCAGTTCCAGGGTCTGTAACATACTTTTTTTGTGTGTTCTAGTTGCTGAAGGAAGAATATGGTCAATCCATACAGCCAGGCAGATGCTCATAGACATAATTTTTAAAATTTAATTTGTCTTTCTAACTCTTACTGATTTTTCTCAACACGATGAGCTCCATTTCTATGACTTTTTCTACAAATGAGTCAGTTTCCTCTGTCTTTGCAGCTGCCCTGCACGTTTATGCCATGTTTCTCTCATTCATCACCTGCCCGTGATGGCTGCTGATGCTGACTCTACAAAGTGGCTGTGGTTAGTGGTGCCACAGTGGACGCGCATATGCGGCTGAGGTCTTCTTTGAGGACTTTGTTTCTTTAGGTAGGCATCCAGAAGTCAGGTAGCAGGATCACATTAGTTTTATTTTTAATGTTTAGTGTTTAATGAGCACCTCCATACTAATTTCCACAGTGTCTGGATTGACTTACAAATATTAGATGCTTTGTTTTATGTGCATAATCTGGTGTTTTAAACAGTGTAAGATGTAATATACATCAATATATGCAATATATGAAAACTAATAATTAAATTTTTTATTTTGAGTAGCTAATGTATGTTAATAAAATGAAAGATGCAGTAAACTTTGATATTTCATGTATTTCTACTTTTAGACTTCTCATATCAGTAGTCAGTATAAATCAGTCCTCATCCCTGTTAAGTTCTTGACTCTTCACCAGATGATTTTTTATTTAACTACTATGGCTCAGTTTCTCCATCTAATGGTTAACAATATATTCTTTGGATGATTGTGGGAAAGTCTGTTATTTTGGGTTAGCCTCAGTAGTTTCTGAGAAGATTTGTCTTCATCCAAGACATGTCGATAATGCCATATCCACTTTTAGATAAGACCTTCAGTTCTTTAATTGCCATGCACAGGACACTCTGCTACTTTATTGATCTGAAAACAGGCATGGTACATGCTGCGGTCTACACAAGATTCCCAGTTTATAGCATAGATATCTTATGGCATCAATCACAACTGAATTGTATCATGTACTTGAGATCACTATCAATAGTACATGTATTCTTTGGGTGTGTATGTGGTGCAGAATAAAATGCTTTATTAATGCAGCTAAGAACAATTGTATAATTGCTCTAGAGAACACTGGGAATTTGAACTGGGAGACACAAATTTAAGCCTCAGCGTCAGTGTTTATGTCTTCTGTTATGAAAATAACATTTTAGTTTTTGGAAAAATTTGTTTTTTTGTGCAAGCAAAATTATTACAATATCCATTTCTTATATTTAATGGGAGCATTACTCAGATCCAAATGCTTTCTATTAGATTGTTATACAATTGTTAGAAAGTTTACTTCTTATGGAGAAATCCATTAATCTAGTCAATAACAATGACACATGAATAATTCCTTAGTGTCTGGAACTGCCGTGAGTCCCAGGGATGTGTGGGAAAAAAAATCTCATTCCTAAAGCGACAGTGGCAATACTGTACTCATGTGCCCTGTGAGGAAAAATGGGCTCAGCTGTAAACTTGGCTCTTGTTAACTCAGGACTCTAGGTGTTTGTCTTCAGACACTTCCTCTCTTCCCATTGCTGCATTTTAAAGGGAGTTTTGTCTTCAACACAAAGATTTTCCTTCTATTGCTGTCACTTTTGTGAAGTTGTACAAGAAAATAATTGGATTTAAAAATTTACATTGTTAGTAAGTATGAGAACTACAGTAGAGTTTTTACTCCTTTGCATTTCTACTAAAGAGCTTACCAGTTGAAATTTGTTTGAGAAAAAATTGTTTTTTTCCCGGTAAACATTATCTACAATGTGGAAACACCATAATGTTATTTATTATTTAGCTGTTGTAATTCACTCAATGTTTATCTTCAATAGAGGTTTTGTTGTCCTTACATGTGATAGATATTTCCTCCAATACAATTAATTTTTTAAAATCCTATTTCTCCTTTAATTATTTTCTTAAAGTTATGAATCTCTACCCCAGCTGTATTTCTGTGTCTAATTTTAATTGTTTGTATTCCATCTATTTTGCTTCAGTCACAGATGGAAGGAATCTGGAAAACCAATCAGTTTCTCTGCCTTTGGGCAAGAAAGAGCCAAACAGAACTGTTTTATGGGATCTCTGCAGAGAAATCTGAAAAAAACCATTCGAGAGAAAGAATTGCATGCTCTCAGGCAATGATTGCTTTAAGATAAAAACTTTCAAGTATACTTTGATTTTTCCATATTTTGGGGAGAAAGTATATGCATTTATTTTTTTTTTTTTTGGCAAAATTAAAAATCCTCATTTGATTGCACCAATCTCCAGCGGTCAGTCCCTCTCTACCTTCCTAAGAAATTTACTTTTATAATTAGTAGTTGTCTTAATACCAAGGATCATGGAATTTTTTTAGGGGATAGGCTTGAATTTCATATTATTCCTCCCTGAATACTAAAATCTAGATGACTCTGCAGATTTCCTCTCCTCTTAATTTAGAAGTTTACCCTTTCCTGAAGTGGTACTTTTCTCAGTGCTCTGCTTGATGCAGCAAGGGTACGAATGACCTTCCTGAACTGTTCTGCCTACAAAGTGCCAGAGCTCTTCCTGAAACTTTCTTTTTTGTGATGCCAAATGTCTGAACCTTGATCTTCTGACTGTTGAACCCCTTGATGGCTTTTCAACTCAGGGAGGCTGTAGAACTGCTTAGTTTATAGGCTTCCGTGATACATGCTGCAGACTCTCTCCCAATAGTAACCGACACTGCCATATGGTTTATCTACCTGGTTTCCTGACCTCAGGGAAAAAGGTCCTAAAAAGCTTCTGATTCAATGTCTGAAGCGTTATACAATTTACTTATTCATTTATCTTTCTAAAGATGGGTGAGTAAATTCAGTTCTTATTTCATCACATTCAGAAGCAAATACATCTGAGTTATGACTCTCAATGGCAGTAATGGTACTTTATAGCAAACTCTAGGACTAAGTGGTTCAAAAACAGTAGGGATGTTTATCATTTTCTTCTCTTCTGGAAGGATGCATATCCAAGCTTCTTCCTCTGTGCACCACTTTGGTTTTCATTACTGGCCATGTCCTTCCAGCCTTATTCTCTTGGTTCTTAGTTCTTAGTAGCAATATATTCACATTCATTTGACATCTTAAAAGAATATCCAAGCAAGCAAGCAAGCAAGCAAGCAAGCAAGCAAGCAAGCAAGCAATGCCCCTCCCCCAGGGACAGTAAACTTGAAATTTATTTTGCTTATTTAATAACCACAAGGATACTGTAGTGATAGGGTTTTAAAAATTCTTTTATTTTTATTTATTTATTTATTTATTTATTTATTTATTGTCATTTATTTTATTTTTTGCAAATTGAGTTATCTGAAGAGAGGGAATGTCAACTGAGAAAATGTCTCCAACAGATTGTCCTGTAAGTCATTCTGTGTGGGGCAATTACTTAATCAATCATTGACGTAAGAGAGCCATGTCCACTCTAAGGCAGTGCCACCTTGGGCATATGATCTGGGCTGTATGGGATAACAGGATGAACATGACAAGGGGAGAAAGAGAGACAGTAGGTAGTGTTTCTTCATGCCTTATACCTGCATCCAGGTTTCTGTCTTGCTTGATGTCCTTCTTTGGCTTCCCTCAATGTTAGACTATGATTGGGATTTGTAAGGCAAATAAACTCCTTTCTCCCCAAGATGCTTTTGATCATGGTATTTACTACAGCAATAGAGAGCAAACTAAGAAATATACATAAAGTCATCTTTATCTGCAAACTTTCCCTCTTGACACTGAATTAATAACCAGCTCAGTTATTAAATCAACAGATATTCATTGAAGTTCTACTCTATTTATGTACTGAATACTCTTTGGTCTATCGCTGGAGGCAGAAAAGAGTGTACAATGAACTAAGTAGATAAAATACCCTGACTCCTTGAATTTTATCTTCTTATGGGAAAAAGGTACATCATGATAAATCGAGTAATATAAAATGTGGCAACGTATGATGTCAATAAAAATGGAGCAAGCAAGGAGTCTGAAGTATGTACAGGATAGGCAGATGATCCTGGGTGGTATGGTGAAGAATGGTCTCACTGAAAAGTGGGGATTAAGGTAAAGACTGGAAGGAGGTAAGGGGAAAAGAACATGATGCACTGGAGGAGTGACTCAAGTACACAGGGGATTAATAGAAAAAGCTCTCAGGTGAATTGTGCAATGCATATCTCCACAAAGGAAGAACCAAGAGACAGTTTGGGGGTAGATAACAGACAAGGATGTGTGAAAGATGACGTTGTTAGGGGCTTGTGGGTATTGCACTCTCTTTGATTTGGCATCTGGTGGTGGATCTTCTGAACCAAGGAAGAAATTGTCTGACTTATGTGTATTTTATTTTATTTGTATAGGACCTTTCTATGTGACTTGGAGCTCTAGATATACTCATTTTCACCAGCACAGAGAAGTGTGCCACTTCACTCAGTCCCTGGCTTATGACTTGAGGAGGTCACTGACTGCTATGTAGAAGTTATCCAAAAGTGGAAAGAGGCAGATAGCGTAGAAATACTGACAAAGTTCAGGTGAGAGATGACAATAAGTTAGATTAGAATAATAGGTGTGGAGTATATAAGAAGTTTTATTCTGGAATAGTTTGAAAATAAAACTGGTGACATTTTCTGATGAGAAGGATATGGGGGTATAAAAATGGAAAGGTCAAGGAGTTCTCAGACTTATGTTATACCAACTCAAAAATTTGCATTTTATTGAACTGATACAGGGAAAACCATGGCTGGAGTGGGTACAGAGTCAGGGATCAGAGGCCACTAGACTAGAAATATGATTAGCTATGCAAGTGAATATGTGTGTAAAAGTATGGGGGTTAGTTCTGTAGAGGAAAAATACAATGCCCTGATACTGCAAGTAAAACAAGCTACAGAGGAAATGAAATACTTATACTAAGGTCGGCAAACCCAGTGGTAGGTAGACAAAAAGAAGGGAGCACACATTCAAGACTACTAAAAATGAGATACTGGGTAAAAGGAAGAAAGAGAGTAGTGATAAATTCTTGGAATTAAAGAAAAAAGAGTAGTTTCATATAGGGAAGTAGTTACGATTGGTGGAATGAGGACTGACTATGGTCTCCTATTGGAAACTACCAAGTTGCACTTGTATTTATCTTCTTTTTATCCCCAATTACAGTGTCATTCCTTTAAAATTTCATAACTCACTTAGAAGTATATGTGAAAATTTCAACCAGGTTTTGTGTTGACTCACCAACATAAGTGGGTTCTTTCTCTTAAAAATGTTATTGCTCACTTGTATGTGTATATAATTATGTGGGTTTTTAATATTACAAGCATTCTGTTATATTAAACCATTTATATTATCATGTGTTAGATCCTCCATAATTTCACTATCTCTGGGCTGATTTTCATTTTTCTATATTTTTCCACATTCTCCATATGCTGAGCATGGAGAGAGGCACATGTTAAAATTTGAAGAAATGGCCGGGTGTTGGTGGCACACACCTTTAATCCCAGCAGTTGGGAGGCAGAGGCAGGCAGATTTCTGAGTTTGAGGCCAGCTGGGTCCACAGTGTGAGTTCCAGGACAGCCAGGGCTACTCAGAGAAACCCTGTCTCGAAAACAAACAAACAAAAATTTGAAGAAATGTAAGTTTCTAATGATTCCTGTGGATGATAAAGGCTATTTCAAGAAAAAACATGTCTTAAGGGCACATGGTTTCATCTGCCTAATTTCTGTTCAAAAAATGACGAAATTGGTGAAACAGCCCAGTATGAGCAAACTAAGTCTCCAGAAAAATCCTTAATGTAGTAAAGGTATATGCTGCATATGAAAAAATGGACATTACTCAGACACATATATCATGATATTTTATTCTTATATAATACACCCTATTCTTATAAATCATTTATTCTTATATAATATCTTTCCTCTCACCCTCACTAGTCCTGTTCTATGGATCAAAAGCCCTTCTGATATTTCATCTCTAGGACACGACATTGTTCTCTGTTTTTTGTCCCTCCTTTGACCTTGTCATCCCTTGTCATAGTCACCTTTCTAAAGCCATACCATTTAATATCCATCCATCCATCCATCTATCTATCTATCTATCTATCTATCTATCTATCTATCTATTGATCGATCGATCGATCTATTGATGTATCTATCCAGTCTTCACACACACACACACACACACACACACACACACATGAATTTAAATATACTCTGCCATTCTGCCTACAAGAGAACATGATGTTTGTTTTTCTGAGTGTGGCTTTTTTGCTTAAATACTTTTTTTCAATTTCCATTCACATTCTTGCAAATGTTGCTGTTTTATTTTTCTTTTAAAGCTGAATAAAATTTCATTGTGCATAAATGCCATATTTAATCCATTCTTATGTTGATGGATGATCCCTAGATTGGTTACATAACTTGGTTAATATCAATAATGAAGCAATAATCATAGATGTGATACAGTCTCTGTAATATACTAAATTAGAATCCTTTGGGTAAATACTCAAGAAGGTATATCTGGATCTTATGATAATTCTAATTTTAGTATAATTTGAGTTACAGAGGGTTTGTTCCAGTTTACATTCTTACCAATAGTTTCCAAGTGTTCTTCTATCTCTATATCCTCTGAGAATTTCTTGTTCTTTGTTTTTGTGATGGTAGTCATTCTGAAAGAATTGATATAGAATCTCAACACATTTTAAATTTGTGTGTCCATGATGGTTAAAGATGGTGGACAATGCTGGTTGTGGTGGCGCACACCAGTAGGATTTGCTGAAGGAGGCAGAGGCAGGAGGATCACGAGTTCGAGGCCAGCCTGGGCTACACATTTTTAGGCCGGGCAGTGGTGGCACATGCCTTTAATCCCAGCAGTTGAGAGGCAGAGGCAAGCGGATTTCTGAGTTCGAGGCCAGCCTGGTCTACAGAGTGAGTTCCAGGATAGCCAGGGCTATACAGAGAAACCCTGTCTCAAAAAAAAAAAAAAAGAAAAAAAAAAAAAAAAAAAAACACAAAAGAAAAAACAAATCCTTAGGAAGAAAAATGTGGGCTAGCTGGACCACTCAGAGCTCCCAGGGACTAGACCATCAACTAAGAAGTGTAAATGATGGGATCCATGGCTCCAGCGACATATGTAGCAGAGGACGGATTTGTCTGACATCAGTGAGAGGGGAGGTCCTTGGTCCCGTGGAGGCTTGATGCCCCAGTGTAGGAGGATGCTGGATCGATTGTGGGACAGGAGTGGGTAGGTGGGTGGGTGTGCACCCTTATAGAGGCAAAGGGGAAGGGGAGAGGGGAATGGGATGGGGGTTTGGGAGGGGTAACCAGGAAGAGGAATATCATTTGAGATGTAAATGAATAGAATGATTAATAAAAAAATGAAAAAAGAAGAGGAAGGGCCAAAAAAATCCCTATTTTGGTGTTTAGTTTTTAGATTTCATGGATTTTTATAAGCTAATACCTTGTTGAATGTATAGCCAGAACATTTTCCTCCATTCTATAGACTCCATTTTTCACTCTACTAACCATCTCTTTTGTTGTATACAAATCTTTTAATTTTATATAATCCCATTTGTCAATTTCCTGGAATGTTAGAGTCACTTATGAAAAATTCTTTCCTTTAATTTGATGTGTCTTTTTGCTCTGTGTCTGGAAGTTTCAGAGTTCTGGGTCTTATAGAAATATCTTTGTTAAAATAATATACACACAGGAAAGAATGTAGATAGAAAAATAGTACTTATATTGATGGTAAGGCTCAGATGTTACATGGCTGGAACGAAGACAAAAAGATGTTTACTGTCAAAATTTAAATTACTTCAGCTAGAATTTTATTAGGATCTGATTTTTTGGGCAGAAATTCAGCGAGAAGTATGACCTTGAATGTGGCTCTTTTAGCTCAAAGCCTTCTTGACAATAAACGAAAATTGGTTGAAGGCTCACTGATGAGATCATACTAAAAATTTCTGCAATCACAGCTTATTATTTGTCTTAATCCTTTCTGCCTTGAGGTTGCCAGCTTTTATTATTTGTGTCTTTATGGTACATAGAAAATAGGGAGAAAATGAAAAGCAAGAAAGAGATACTAGGCTTGTTTCAAACACATTAAAGTGATGTGATTCAGGTGAGATTTCTTTAAAACATTCACTGAGATACAACATGAATTTAGTAAAATCTAGAAAACACTCAAGGGGCAGTGGGACCATGCCACTCCTGGTGTAGGGCACAGTTGCATAGACTAACAGAATGCCAACCTCATCACAGATGGCAGTCTCATGGGGAGATAAAGACTGTAAGGAGTACAGTGAAGAGGGCACTGGTTGAACTATGAGTAGGCACATGTGTGGCACAGTGTGTGTCTTGCTTTTCTTACATTTATTATAATCCATAGCTGTTTGAAACTGACTCTCATACACTGCCCTTTCATTACTGGCTTTAGTTCCATGGGAAAATGTTAAATCAAAATGGAAATAGCAAAAGTCATCTCACATTTTCACGCTTTTCAAGGTTCTGATGCTTTAAGCAACTTTTATATTCACAGTTTAGCCTTGAGACTTGTGTTTTGGCCTTATGTTTTAAATCTACATATTTGAAAAATGTGCAGTAACAAAAAATTGTTATAAAGAATTCAGCCTTTCGAATCATTGTGACTGAAGAGAGTATTCAACTTCCCTATATTTGTACTTTAGGAACAAATAAAGCGACATTTTGTTTGTTTGTTTGTTTGTTTGTTTGTTTATGGTGAAATACAAATAAGGGGCAACTTAGGGCTTAGACTGGCTTTGGGATCTTATTTGAGAAGCCATTAATTTATTCCACAAATGCTTTTTGACCTTTTGTCTGGTAGCAGAGACACAATATTAAGTGAGAACATAGCACCAAGCTATCTTAAGCTATATAAAGTAATTTGATACTGCTTCTCTTACAGTGTGCTTCAACTACTAAGCATTCTTTGTTTTAGGTATTACAAAAGAACATGTGCCTACCAACCACAAATGCCACAAAATATGTAAACTTCCCCCACCCAGACCATCCATCCCTCTTGGTTCCAGGGATGGAAATGTCATAATCTACATATTTGCTGTGCTTCACTGTGGCTTTTGGCAGACAAGGATGGTCAATTTGATTCCTGTCTAGGATTTACAAATCCTTTGATGGAGTAGAGCCTAAGGCATCTATGAAAACTGGAGTTAGATTTCCCTTATTTGTCAACCAATAACTTTTTTTTCTACTGAACTTGGTTTCCTGGCAACCCCAGGTTGCAAATTAATGAATAAAACGAACACCATCTTTTAAATTAGAACCGCCTGAACAGGTTGACATTTTTATTTTTATTTTTTGTTCGTGTCTAAAGTTACTGTTTAGAAGAAAATTCTTCATATAGAATCCCTTTTTCCCAAAATTCTGCCCGATTTAAGATATAGTCAAAATCTAGTTACTTTCTAGTGTACAGCTCTAACACATGATCATTTTAAAGTTCAGATGAACTGAACACTTTGAGTTTTGACATAACATTATTCTAGGTACAATTATGTTTATAAGCTACTCTCATTTAGAATCAGTGGTGCTCAGAAAGCCGGAAGAATGCATTGTGTGAGCACAGTGAGTGAGAACGGAGTGGTGCAGGGAACCATCGCACCCCACAGCTGCTCTAAATACCCAGATCACCCGAAACCATACAACAGTTGTGACCACACGGACAGCAGAAGGCTGTCCCTGTGCTCTTACGAAATGAAATCACATGCAGAGAACCATCCCACATCTCTGGTTTGTTTGGTAAGGTTTTCTTATTCCCTGTTCTGTTTACCCTTATCAGCTAGTTCTCTTCCCAATAATGAGTTCCACAGGGGGGCTGTAGAACTGATTAAGAAACTAGACCCAGTCCACTTGTGCTACCTTTTGCTCATATTAAATTCATTTTGCAGCTACTGTGTTGTTAGTGGCTACCCAAGGTGTCAAGAACAAAGGTCTTTTTTTTTTTGTTTTTTGTTTTTGTTTTTTTGTTGTTGTTATTTTGCATGTGAAAATGCTGCCTTGCCGCATTGTAATCAGTATCAAGATTAAGAATGCTTAAGCCATCACTTGTATGTCCGAAATGTGTGCAAAACATGTAAGCAGCTGTGGCTGTGGCTGTCATGACATAAATGAATTATGTACCTTCTCAAACGACTTGGCATCTGTTTGTGTCTTCAGCCCTCAAGTTGAGAGCTGCAGCATTGCTTCAACATTGCTTGCTAATTTTTTTTCTTTTTGTTTCATTTTAGAGCTTTTAAATAGCTAACAGGGACCATAATGTTTTAGTTGCAGATCTATGCCTAACTGTTAGAGGCAATAAAAAAGCCAACGAAGGAAAAGATGTAACCAGGCTGCTTCGATTCAAGCTACACAATCACAATTTAAGGACCAGTGAGTTTAACTGTAGAGATGACTTCTTGGTTTGCAAGCAATAAATGTGATTACACTGTGGGTTGGTGTTTCTGTGACCAGCTGTGGAAAGCTATTTGCCACCTGCTCGGCTGACTGGACACTTGCTCTGCTCTTGCTCTCGTTGTCTGGGGCACTGCTAACCAGCTGAGAACTGAGCACTCTCCTTTGACGTCCCGAAGACCCTGCAGGTCACTTCTCTGTAGAAGCTTTTCTGGGAAGAGAGGCAGATGATGTTTACTTACGCTGAGAAGGCCGGGCTCATTCCATGACAGGCTTCATATTGGAAGTTAAAGAGAGGAGACCTAAATCTCTGTTTCCAAGAACTGGGCAATTCCAGGCAAGTCCAGGCCTCAGAAGCTGCCCTACCACTTAGCCTGAGGCAAGGACATTGGGTGAGCAGCAGTTTCCAGACCTCCCCGGCAGTTCTCTATCCCCCATACTCGGGTAATGGAATGTGCTTAGAGATGGACCCAAAAGATTAACATAGGGGTCACATAACCTGGAATTCCCTAATGTGCTTTAAATCAGGCCTGCAAGCTCACTTGGGTTTCTATTTTGCTAATGGGCGATCCCAGCATTCTGGACTACTGCAGAATAAAACACTCTTTGGGTTTACACACTATTTGACTCCTGGTTATCATTCTTCAGTGAATCGTGGACCCGTGCAAAGCATTCTGTACTTAATTTCACTGGTTTGGAACTTGATGTCTGGCTTAATTTAGTTTTGAGTAATAAGCCTCTGTAGCTTCTTTCCTGGTTTGGATATGGGTTGTCTCAAGGAGCCGAGTTGGTTAAATGTCAGTCCCTACTCCCATGCTTGAAAATCCCAGAGCAAGGATTTTCTTCTAGTGTAAGAATTCTCTTTTGTCAGACCATGAATATTCTCATGCTGGGTTGTGTATTCAGAGTAGCCATCCGCCTCTATTTTCATCTTGAGGAATTCTGGGTTCTTTGCTGACAGCTGAGCAGAGCATCATTTGGGAAGGAGCCTGAGTAAAAGTGATAGTGACATGTGGAGAGAGATGATAACACAGGGTTGCAGGCTCCACAGGGGTCAGAAAAGCAGCGACAGCAGGTCTGTAGATACTGCCTCACTGCTGCCAGGATCCCTTGGGCTTATAGCTCTGGGTAGCAGGAATCACTCACCATTTTTAGAGGAACCCAAAAAAGAATTGATGACTACATCACATTTAAATACTGCCCTGTCCTGTTATATCCAGTTGAGATCCACCTACATTAAATGATGAAAATATTTCATGAGGGTATGATGTGCAGAAACTGCTGTGATTGTCTGAAAACTATGTTAATACTTCCTAAGTATAAGAAGATAGAATTTGATATTCTTATTTTACTTGACCCTGGTCAACAGGAACTGTTTTAGCAGGATAATAGAGGTAGCATATGTTAATGAAGGCAGTTGATTTAAAAATAGTAAATGTTGGCCAGGCAGTGGTGGTGGTGGCGCAAGCCTTTAGTCCCAGCACTTGGGAGGCAGAGGCAGGTGGATTTCTGAGTTCGAGGCCAGCCTAGTCTACACAGTGAGTTCCAGGACAGCCAGGGCTATACAGAGAAACCCTGTCTCGAAAAAAACCAAAAAAAAAAAAAAAAAAAAAAATAGTAAATGTTGGATTGCTTTGTGGATATCCTACTCTGAAGATTTCATAAGTGCTGAGCCTCCTGGACAGTAAGATGGTAATTGAGGAGTTGGAAGTTTGTTTCTTTGTTTGCATTGGGATTGCATGGGCATGAATCTGTGCTTATCTCCATTTTATAGAAACTGAGGTCCAGAGAGAGAAGAAACTGACCCAAAGTCTCATGTCTAGTGACTCACAGTGAATTTATGTCACAGACATGTACTGTGATACACTTGCGAAATGCCTTCCTTTCATTCTCATGTTGTGCAACCCACTGAGCATGCAGATTATGCCTGGTCCTTATCACTTTCCAATGGCACAGGATTTCTAGAGCCCCCATATCTCTGCTGATACCAATGCTAGTGATTTTCTACTGTATAATAAGACCTTTTATCTCTAACATAGCAGTCTTGCATCTTCTATTAGCACCTAAACTACAGTCAGAGACTAGACTACTGGCTTCTGAAGTTCTCTTGCATCTAGCCCTGTAGAGTGCTATCACAGCACTTAAATAGAGTGAAACTGGCCCGGCAGTGGTGGTGCATGCCTTTAATCCCAGCACTTGGGAGGCAGAGGCAGGTGGATTTCTGAATTTCTGAGTTTGAGGTCAGCCTGGTCTACAGAGTGAGTTCCAGGATAGCCAGGGCTATACAGAGAAACCCTGTCTCAAACAAAACAAAACAAAACAAAGTAGGGTGAAACTGTATTAGGTGAATATCATAAGGGAACACTCAACACTGCCTAAATTTAGTAGAATATCAAGAAACTTTGAAGTACAGAATATAATTGGTCTCTTATGTTGCTTTTCCATTCCCTCTCAAGGAAAAGCACATTTTTGAGTTAACGCTTTTGTCGGATCTTAAGCCCCAGTCAGTGATATGGCACTGAAGCAGCCCAGCTTTCTGCCAGGTATTTATGAAAAGCAAAGTATTCTATAATAAAGAACTAAGCAACTGGGAAACAATAAGTATGTTCCCAAGTAGCCTCACATAACAACAAAATGTAAGCCAGTTCTGCAAGTTTGCATAAAGTTTAGATAATTTATAAGAGGGGTAAGACATTGACATTGTATGTAACTTCAACTAGAAGGTGTGTGTGAAAGCTCCTTGGATGTGGCTTCATCTAGGCTCTGGGCCGTGCACCATCCATTCTCTGTGCTTGTGCAGAGGAAGGAAAGCAGAATAGAAACACATGGAGGATGGAATGCCACTTTGGGTTATGCGTACGATTAACCAAAGAGA
>JADRCC010557073.1:4222-15624 GCA_019843855.1 Hylomyscus alleni | reverse complement strand
TTTTGACTTCTTTGTTTTGACAAGCACTCAAGTTGCATTCCTAACCTACATCCCTTGCAATGCCTATTCATCTTTTCTATTCCATTTATTTTTCTGAACTATGTCCATCTACATTTCTCTGGAGGTTTTTTTTTAAATCTTTCATTGCTATAAAAATTCATGTTCAACATTTCAACACCTTCTGGAGTATAATAAAATCATAAATTCTAAAATCATATTTGAAGCACATCCCTATAGCTTTTCTTAGTTTCAACAAAATAAAGAACAAATATGTAGATACTATGTTAGAACAAGTGTTGAAAATAAAAATAAATATTATAAATAAGAAATAATATTGCCTTCTCCAATTTTATTTTATGTACTTCATATTTTACATCACTTATTATTTTTAAAAGTATGTATTTATTTATTTTGCATATATTTTTTGTGTTTTCTATGTGCACACATAAATGACTGGTACGTGAGGAAGCCAGAGGCAGGTGTCAGATATTATTGCATTAGAGTTACAGATTGTGAACCACTGGATGTGCTGGGAACCAGGTTTATTTTTGGTAGGTGAGACAAGTGCTCTTAAATGCTGAGCTATCTCTCCAGGCCTGTTTATTTTATATATTAAGTAACTAGAATTAAATATTATGTTTTATTCTTAAAACTAATAAACAATGTAAAGTAAAAGTCACTACTTAATGTGAAATGTGATAAATATTTTAATTATTATGCTTCTACATCTCCAAATTATAAAAAGAGGAGCTCTTTTTTCATAATTGTATTTTGAATATTATCAGGGTCAGATTTGTAAAATTTTTAGAGAAACAAAATGTTTTTTATTCATTCCTTATTCTATCTATCTGTCATTTATTTATTTATGTATTTATTTATTTTTGCATCATAACCACAGTTTCATCTCCCTCCACTCCTCAAAGTCCATTCTACCTCTCCTTGTCCACACATTGACTATTTCTCCATTTCCCTTCAGAAAAGAGCAAGTCTCCTGCGGATATTAACTGAACATGCCATAACAAGTTACAATAATGCTAGGCACATACTCTCTTAGTTGAGGTTTTATTTTTCTGAAGAGATACCATGAGCAAAGCAACTTTTATAAACCCTAAGATTTAATTGGGGCTGGTTTACAGTTTCAGAGGTTTAGTCCATTATCATCATGGCTGAAAGCTTGGCACCCTGTGGACACAGTACTGGAGGAGCAAGAGTTCTACATCTTGATTGAAAGGCAGCAGGGAGGAGATTCTGATTCCACATTTGGCAGAGTTTAGGCATGGGAGACCTCAAAGCTTGCCTACATGTGATTCATTTCACCCAACAAGGCCACACGTAGTTCCGTAAGACCACACCTCCTAATAGTGCCACTCCCTATGGCCAAGCATTGAAATACATGAATCTAAGGGGACCATTCCTTTTCAAACAACCATATTCCATGGCCCGACCCCCATTGCCTTGTAGCCATAACATATTACAAAATGGACTTAGTTCAAAGAGTTCCCATAGTCTATGGCAGTCCCAACAATGTGTAATAATCCAAATTTCAAAGTCTCTTCTAAGATTCATGCAATCTCTTAACTATAATCCTCTACAAAATTAAAATCAAAGAATATATATTAACATTCCAAAATTTCCTAGTGAGGACCAAAGCAAATCCAAAAGTCAGCGAATCAAAGTCTAAACTCTGTGTCTCCATGTCTGATGTCCAACTCCTTTCACCTTTGTTGACTGCAAACCATTTTTTTGCCTCTAAGGTTGTTTCCACTCCCTGTCTCTGGCATCTTTAAGATCTTGAGGCCTCCAAGACTATTTCAACTTCACAGCTTCTTTTTCCAACGTCTGGGGTCCTGGGGTCCACACAAGATCTGAGCTCCTTCACAGGATTTAGGTTGCTTTTCTAGCCCTGCTCTCTGTAGCATCCTAGGCTTTGGCTGACTCTACTCTATTGGTGCCGCTATTCTTGGTGGTCATCCAATTGTATTTGCATCTCCAATGCTCTGTGGTCTTTTTCTGCATCTAGACTGCACTTTAACCATTGGGCTCTCATAGGCTCTATTTATGGGGTCAAGTCTTAACTACTTTCCATGACTCCTTCACTACTGGACATTGAACTGCCACTGAAGCTGCATCTTTACCAATGATTTTTCCTGGCTTCTCACAGTGTTAAGTTTCAGCTGCTACACCCCTTCATGATTTCAAAACAAGTCCATATATACTGTCTTAATTAAGGTTTTATTTCTGTGAACAGACACCATGACCAAAGCAACTCCCACTTTTAGGAGTCACACAAGAACATCAAGCTACCTAACCATAATGTATTTGCAGAGAACATAGCTCAGACCCAGATAGGCTCCCTGATTGACACTTAAGTTTCTGTGAGCCCCTAGAAGCTCTGCTTTGCTGGTTCTGTGGGCCATGGTTTTTTTTTGTGTGTGTTTTTCTGGCTCCCTTGACTGCTCTGCCCCCTACAAGCCTCCTTTTCCATGTTTCACTTGGTACCTGGAGTTCTGGTTAATGTTTGGCTATGAGTATTTGCATCTTCTCCTGTAAAAGTTTCTTTTATTTACCAGATATATTTGTTGTACTTTTGAGTAAGCTCACCCTTTTTAGTTCTTTATGAATTCTGCCTTGATGGTTCAATTCAGCTTTCAGGTTCAAATTTGCTTTTCAAGCTGACAGATTCAAAGTGACTTTTCTTGGCTTCTGACTAAATTACTCTGCTAGGCATCAGACTAACTCTTCTGGCTTCTTTTCATATTCTGGCTCATTCTATCTTCATCTGTAGCCTGTCTCAACAAAACCACACCCCTCTCCTCTGTGCTGATCTAAGTCTGCTCTCTTTAATATATGTTGGGAATATCCCATTTCTAGCTCATTCTATCAAATTTTTCTCTAGTTTGTTAGTTTGCCGTTCAATTAAATGCCAATTTGGGGGCTTAAAGATGTATACTAAGTGCATGTCTATATTCCACCCAGTAGGATTAAAGGTATGTGTTATGTCTGTATTGCAGTAGGATGATAGGCCTAGAAGACATTTGGATGAGATTCCTTGCTAGAGCAGCCATGCTGAGGGATTAAAATTACTCTACCTGCTCCTATCAGTTACTAGATGAAGTTTCTCTGATGATGATTGGGCTCAGCTCAGGTTTCTGAGTATAGCAGAATATTGCAAATCATTACTTTGATTTATTATTAATTAATTAATTAATTAACTAACAATTTTTGGCTTGTGATGTTTGATTTTTATCTTAGGTTTCTGAGCTTTCCAGCTTCTGCATTCCTACCATCTTGGCAGTGTCAATGGTGTGGCATTGGGCACATCATTTTGTGGCATGGGTCTCAAGCTGTATCAGTTATTGGTTGGCTATTCCCATAAATTCTGTGCCACTGTTACCCAAGCACATCTTGTAGGCAGGACAAATTGTAGCTCACAGGTTTTATGGCTGAGTTGAGATCTCATTCCCACCATTGTAAGTCTTACCTACTCACTGAATACGGTCAGTTAAGGCTCTGTGTTGCAGGATACTTGATCACACTGTGAAACATGAGATTTTTTATTTACTGGAAAAACTTGTTTTTAGTTCTGATGTGGTTAAGTGCTAACTGAACCTTTAAAGGTGCAACATACATTCAATTCAAGAGCTTTCTGTTTTTTGTAAACAGGATTAGAAAGTGAAGCATAGGTCTAGGGGTAGAGAAATCAACCAGTAGACACGGAATGAACACAGGCAAAAAACAAGAGAATAAGAAGAAGTCAGGGGGGTAGATAGAGAGGTGCACAGGAAGTAGAAGAGAGTGACCTTCAGTTTGAAGGGTTTTTGAAATGGTGTACAGAAGGAGATCTTGGTTTTCCTTTATAGGATGTTGACTGAGGAAGAATTCAGCTGAATGGTTTATCTGGCCCCCTTAGCTAGTAGGCTTTCATTTCAATATCTGATTCCTGAGACTTTATTGGTAAAATTGAACATTTGAGATTTTATTAAAGACCACAATTGCTGCTTCAACATGTGGTGTGATTATAAGCACAGAGAAACCAGGTGTGAAGAATCTGAAGAGCCATCAGATTTGGTAAGTGCCCTTGGAAGTCCTCAAGAGAGAATTAAGGATGGAAAATCCCATGATACAAGTTGTTGGAATGCTGTGTAGTATAGTATAGATGGCTTAAAAGTAGAAGCAGAAAATGAAAAGCTAAATGACAACTAAAATTGAATCACTACCACTTATGATCATTATTATTTTGGTATTTCATATTTTATCTTTCATAGCAATAATGGATTTCTGTACTCTCTCAAAGACAAAAAGGCTTTAGAGATTAAAAAAAAGAAAAAGTAGAATTGACAATATACAAACCTTAGAAAGAGTTATATATGAGAACTAAAAAATACTTAGATATAGTCTGAGAAATTTGGACAAGCTGTACAAAGAATTATCAATGAAAATACAAAGTACTCCAATGCAGAGAGAGAAATTTAGGTAAGAATCTACTCCATCCCCTCATGATGAAACCGAAGAGGGATGTCCCAAGGTTGTTATAAAACTAACTTTAGATAATTCAGTTATTATGCAAGATATAATGGGAGAAGATAGTTACCCTAAAGATTATGAATATATGAAATGGTATTCTATAGACATATTAGACTTGAGATTCAAGGAAAATTTTATTTCATATAGTATGCATTCACCCTATATGAACCAGATGTTAAATTCATGGGCAACTTAGAACAGAATTATGTTCCAAGAAAAAAAGGGTTTGTCCACAGTAATCTTGGAAGCTGGTCCTAGGTTACAATGGTAGCATAGTGGAAAGAGGAAGCTAGGGCCATAGAATAAGGAAATAAACTAGAGATATTAATATTTCCCAGGATCAGTTGCTAGGCGAAAGTAAATATACTGAGTTAAGAAGGCAGGGTGAATTTGAGGATTACAATTTGTCAGTATGTCATTTAGCAGCTTTAAATGCTTAGATCAAGGCTGAAAAATCTGGAAAGACACAAGTCATTTATTAAAATAATACAAGACCTAAAAGAAGTCTTCACTAATTTTTGTTTTGTTTTGTTTTTGCAAATATCAATCAACTTCAGCTGTAAATATAATAGTAACAGATTTAGAAGTCAGAAAAATACTAAAAGATTTTTTGGCTTTTGAAAATGACAACTCAGAATGCAAAAGGGTGATTGGCCCTTTAAAGAGAAGATCACTATTGAGCATAGCTGTAGCCATTTTGTTCCATTCCTTCATATTGCTGCTGTAATATTTCTGCCAGTCATTGATGCAGAAAAATTACTTGGATCAGAGTCAGGTCCTACTGACCACATATACTGTTATGTTCAGTATGTTATGAAGTTTGTTAACCTTAAGAAATTCCACAATGATAAGCTTTACATAGGACCCATCAAATTAAAGGTCCATATGAGCTATTATGTCTAAAATGGCTTGATCTATGACAAGCTACTAGGAACTATTTACAACAACCGCGTATGAGTTCACTGTGGTTTTGCCTTTATAAGCTGACTCAGAAATCTATTCTGAGTCATAGCCTCAGCCCCCGAATTCTGAGCTCTGACCCCAATCAATCAATCTTAGGGTATGGAATCAATACACCATTCCTGTCTGACTGAGATCAGAATTTGTGTGGTTTGTGTGATGACTCCTGCACCTCAACAACCAGCACCAGTATATGAATGGGTTTGAAAATGGATTGTAGGCAAGGCATTCCTAGAAATAATGTTTTTCATACAGATAATCCAAAAACAAGGCACTAGCCTTCTGGAGTATGCAGAAGGTGTGACTAAGGCCAGAATTCAACTAATGAGCCCAAGGAGCAGGCAATGTAACCCTTTGCCATAAGAAACACCCTAGGTGGCCTCCTTTAGGTCCCTGTATCAAATGCAATTCAAACATTCCCTTTCAGCACCAGAGAAACTCAGCCATAGAGCAAGTAAAAGATCTAAGGCCCATTGTTAAAAACAGCAGTGTTCTAGATATAATCAAGAACAACACAGCTTTAGTAGCTAAAACAAAAAATTCAGGAGAGCTAAAACAAGAAGAATTTTGGCAAATGCTATAAATGATCAGAAACCCAAGCTAAGCTCACAAACAAATGCAATTGCACTTGAAAATTTTGTAGACACAGGAACAGAAGGAACAATAATTTCACCAAAATTTTGGCATCCAGATTACCTTTTCTCAGTAGGTAAATACTCAGCTTCTAGGGATTGGAACTTTATCTCAGGTAAAACAAAGTACAAGACGAATCAAGTATATATAAAACCAGAAAGAAAAAAGAGACATTAAAGCTAATGGCTAATATTGCCATGAATTAATAGTGATGTAATTTGTTGGTGCAATAGAAAACACAGACTAACATTCATACAATCTCAGAAAGAAACCATAAAGTAAAAAATGTTTCTGAGAAAACATTTTTTTGATTCTCTCATATGTAGCATATAATATAGGTTGACAGAAAATTTGTACATAAGAAAGTACATAAGAGGAGAAATTAACTATATATTCTTAATGATTTTCAAAACTATCTGGGAGATATTAACTGGCTATGGTCCAGAATTGGATTAACTACTCAAGAGCTAAGTAGTTTATTTCAAACCTTACTAAATCATGCTAGAAAATTATCACCTGAAGCTGAAAAGGAATTAACTCTGGTATAAAAGAAATTACAGGAGGCACATATGGATTATAAGGATCCAGAAATTGATTGTATTTTGGTGATTTTACTTTCAACTTATTCTCCTACAGGAATTCTTATGCAAAATAAGATAATATCTTAGAGTGAACATTTTTAGCACACAAACAGATTAAACAAATTAAAGACTTATGTAGAAAAGGTTTCTGAATTAATTCTGAAAGAAAAAATTGATATGTTATCAATTAGCAGGAAACAACCTATCAGAAGCTGTTGTACCTTTCACTAATGCTGAAATTGTGTCATTATGGGAAGAAAATGAACATTGACAAATAGATTGTAGAAATTATTTTGGGAGAGATTAACACAAATATTCCAAAAGCAAGAAACTTATGATGGGGGTTGGTTTGATTCTAGTATATACTCAAATCTTAAATATTAACCACCAAGACCTGGTTACAGTCCTAATAAGCACGTTCTCATGTCTACCAAATGATATTGTGCAAACTGTGCTCAGCTATCTTCCTATCTTCTCTGACTGGTTAAATGAAAATAGCTGACAGCCTGTTACTGGGGAGAATAGAGGTATGCAGAGCTTCAGTTACTGGGATATATATATATAGAGAGAAAAATTGAGGCAGGAGAAAGAAAATAAGACAAAAGATCATCATTAGACAAGATGGACCAGAAGCACATAGCCTAGAGACTTATACCCTGAGAACAAACTGGTGAAGTAAATACAGCTTGGGTGAAACTCAAAAACCAAGTCTATTTCTCCAAGTCTATTTCTCCACTGGGAAATAAACAGTCCAGTGTAGAAAGAGAGTTTATGGGTAATCATCCAATAACTGTGCTAAAACCTGCTTAAATATATCTAGCAGCAGTTACATTACTAGATTCCTAATTGGTTTCTATATTAGCTTTACCATTTTGGTTAGGCCTTAGAGAAATTCCAGGAATTGTCTCCGTCCTTGAGCTGGTTAACCCTCTCTCAGCTGTAGATCAGGGCTATTGTTGACTAACAGCCCATTGTCTGTGTTTTTCTTTTGAGAAGTTTTGCCTGCTTCTTGGAAAATTGAAGCTTAAGGCATAGCATTGCAGCCTGTTCTAAAATGGAGTGAGTTAGGTCCTCTCACAATGTGACTAGTTACCTGTGCTCAGATACCATGTGTCTGTCTTGTCACATATTCCAAGGCAAATCTCTCATGCTTCAGTCTATCCCAGAATTCTTCGTGCCTCCCAGATGTTCCACCTCCTATTTCCTACCTACAACACAGGAAATCAGATATATTATTGACAGGTGCTATATCAATATAGACACAGATATTCCCTCTACAAAAGCATATTTGCCTTATTGATATGAAACAAAAAAATGGGTTTCTTAATCCATATGTCTTAATTTCATGTTATAATGTTAGACTATAGTTTGCTACATAGTCCATGACATCTTAGACATTACCTTTTGACTTTTCTCACAGTTAAGAGACATAAAATATTTTAAGAAATTCAAAGGCGAGCTGGGCTGTGGTGGTGGATGCCTTTCTTCCCAGCACTTGGGAGGCAGAAGTAGGCAGATTTCTGAGTTTCAGGCCAGCCTGGTCTACAGATTGAGTTCCAGGACAGCCAAGACTATACAGAGAATCCCTGTAAAGAGAAAAGAAAGAAAGAAAGAAAGAAAGAAAGAAAGAAAGAAAGAAAGAAAGAAAGAAAGAAAGAAAGAAAGAAAGAAAGAAAGAAAGAGAAAGAGAGAGAGAGAAAGAAAGAAAAAGAAATTCAACAGTGTACTACAGTTCAATCTTGTTTTCTAAATCTCTAAGAGTTTGAATGACTTATAGCTAAGATGAAATATTTGAGCAGAGCAGTAGTAATGCATGCCTTTAATCCCAGCAGAGACAGGCAGGTCATTATAAGTTCATTGTTTTCCAAATTCTAGAGTTACAGTGAACTAGATGGTGATACTGCTCACCTTTTTTTCTGACCACTCAAGGAAAAAATTTACATAGTACTCCTAAATTCTTTTGATTTTAATATTATTATTCTAATTTTAAGTACATAGTACTTAAAAAGGCAGAATACTGTGCAGGTTTAGGCATGGAAGGGAAGTTATTACAGTAGAACTTTGTACCTATCTGAATTCCTTCATGACCAGTATCTAGTAGCAAAAAATGTGTGTTCCGTCCTGTACAGAGGAAATAGCTCAGTTGCCTATAACTTCTATCCCTAATCCACCCACGTCTCTCCCAAGAAAGGCACCTGTTGGGCACCAATAGAGGGGTCATAACATTTAGATAATGCCTGGTTTACTGATGGTTCATCAAGCACAAACGGAACCAAAGCTAATAGAAAGAAGCAGCCTATAGACCAAAGGATAGAATGGCCAGTATGAGGAAGGAACCATAAAATCAGCTCAGGGCTATTATCTATAAGATAAACAACTAGGAAAGAGAGAGGAAAATGTCTACTTTCTTCAGCAAAAATGGAATACCTCTAACCAGCAGATAACTTACAAAGATATATATCATCAGAGGGGGCATGAAGGAAAATGGCAAAGCCTAGCAAATTTTAGCATAGACAGCAAGTTTTATGTAGCTCATATGAGTAAGATAGACAAAGTGTCTGAAAATAATTAGATAGCAGACAAGTTGGCATCATGTTTAATTAAGACTAGAATATTAAAAATTTTCAGGGGGAAAAATTTTTCCAGGGAACAAATTTAGAATAAATCAGGAAGAAAAAATAAATGGAAATGGAGACCCAAATTATACCAAGACAGCCCTATGAGAATAACTATTGTAAGAATTCTACACCAAGGTCATGGTTTACAGCCTTTAATCCTATACTTGGAAAGCACATGCCTTTATTCCTAACACTTGAGAGGCAGAGGTAGGCACATAAGAAAAAGCCATTTGCAAAAGGCAGGCTGAAATTCAAAGTGAATGTCCTTTGTGATCTAAAACTAAATAGATACACCTTAAATTTACATATTAAAAAAGGGGAATATATTTATTCACATATATTAAGATATGTTTAGTTTCAAATTTTCAAAATAATTTTTTAAATTTCAATTGAAGGAAAATATATTTTCTGTTGGCATAAAACATTTGCGCTAGGAAAGATATAAACAGCTAAATAGGAATCCCCCAGAGTTAGAGTTAGAGTTAAGGTTTTGTTTTTTTCTTTCTAGGAGATTAAAAACATCCAACTAAGGAAGCCAGAGACCAGTGGACAAGTGAAACATCTGAATAGAAAGAATGGGTTATCAAGAGAAAATGACCCAAAATAAAAAATAAAGTGTCCAAGTGGTATCACCCACCTGTAGCTTTTCTCTGCTGTCCCCTACACAGATATAAGTGGCAAATGTCCCAATTTAATTAAAAATTAAAGGTGACTTTGGGGTTGAAACATATCTCTCTTCTTCTTTAAACTTATAGATGCTTGTTAAAGGAAAATTCAAAATCTCTGTTTCATATCAGAAGAGTCACCTGGTATGGGAGAGAGATATAGAAAAAATAAAGGACTATTCTATTGTCAATAATCTCCTAATGTTTTTGTTTTCACTTGAATCTTTAAAAATTGCCTGAAGGTATAAATGCTATATCAAAATTTATAAGATTAGTATGTATACATGAACTTTCTCTTATGATACTAGTAGCCATTAAGAATACTAATTCTAGAAATAACCTTTATCAAGCTTCCTATATGTGTTTTCAAGTTTGAGTCTGAAGCAGGTAACAAGTAACAAAGTTTATGTACCTCATACGTCCTTAATAGATCATAGTCCTCAAAGCCTTCTGAGATCTGTGGAATACGGCATTTAAAATGATTATGTTTTCTTTTTACCATTTTCAACAGTAACCTTTGAGATTTCTGAGAAGATGATGGGCCCTGCAACAATCAATCCAACCAAATTGTGATTAACACTAACAACTGAACAAAACTGTCCCTTGCTTCTTCTACCACCAGGTTATGCATAAACACTGAGAACCTTTGGGTTGACTACAGTATAAGCCAGAATTTCCACTAGACTGACAAACACTGCTGAAAGGTCAGCTTTAGACCACAAATTGAGCAGGGACATTCAAATTGCTGAGTTCATATGAGACAGACACGAACATTTTACAGAGCTTTGAGCTAAAAAAATACTTAATTTTAAAACTGACAAATACGACCAAGCTGGACACTGTGAAAAGCTTGGTAGAACAGTTTTGTCATTATAAATAGTTTACTGTATTAGAGTTTGAATCTTTCTTTTTTGTTTAGACAAATGGCTGGGGTGTTTCAGAATATTTGATCACACTGTGATTGAGTTACTTACTGGAAAAGCCTGTTTCTAGATGTGGTGTGGTCCAGTCCTGGACACACCTTTAATCCAAAAGCTTTTTGTTTATTATAAACAGGATTAAATAAAGTCAACCATAGCTCAAGAGGTAGAGCAAACAACCAGTTGACAGGGAATGAACATATTTAAAAACAATAGAGAGTAAAGAAGTTAATAAAATAAAAAATATGCATTAATACTTGAGTTACTTATAAAAAAGAAGTTAGGAAAATGGATAGAGAGGCAGAAAATGTAGAAGGGAGAGACATTCAGTTTTAGGGGTTTTTAAGAATGCATGAAGAAAAAGAGTTTTGCTTTCCTTTCTGGGATGTTGGCTGAGGAGAGTCAGCTCTGGGTGCTTTCTCCGTCTCTCTGACTTAACAGGCTTTCACCACAGAAGTCCTGAGACTTTACTGGTAAAATTGAGCATTTGAGATTGTGTTA
>JADRCC010557050.1:0-12141 GCA_019843855.1 Hylomyscus alleni | reverse complement strand
AAAAAAAAAAAAAAAAAAAAAAACAAAAACAAAAAACAAAAAACCTGTTCCCTACCCCCTCCCCTGCTCACCAACCCACTCTCTCCAGCTTCCTAGCCCTGGCATTCCTCTACACTAGGGCATAGAGCCGTCACAGGATCAAAAACTTCTCCTCCCATTGATGACAGACTAGGCCATTCTCTGCTACATATGCAGCTGGAGTCATTAGTCCCACCATGTGTACTCTTTGGTTGATGGTTTAATCCCTGGGAGCTCTGAGGGTACTAGCTACACTACTCCTGGGCATATATCCAGAAGATGTTCCAACATGCAATAAGGACACATTCTCCACTATGTTCATAGCACCCTTATTTATAATAGCCAGAAACTGAAAACAACCCAGATGTCCCTCAACAGAGGAATGGATACAGAAAATGTGGTACATTTACACAATGGAATACTACTCAGCTATTAAAAACAATGAATTTATGAAATTCTTAGGCAAATGGATGGATCTGGAGGATATCATCTTGAGGTAACCCAATCACAAAAGAACACACATGGTATGCACTCACTGATAAGCAGATATTAGCCTGAAAGCTCAGAATACCCAAGATATAATTCACAAACCACAAGAAACTCAAGAAGAAGGAAAACCAAAGTGTGGATACTTCGATCCTTCTTAGAAGGGGGAACAAAATACCCATGGAAGGAGTTGCAGTAACAAACTATGGAGCAGAGACTGAAGGAAGGACAATCTAGAGACTGCTCCTCCTGGGAATCTTTCCCATATTCAATCACCAAACCCAGATACTATTGTGGATGCCAGCAAGTGCTGACTGACAGGAGCCTGATATAGTTGTCTCCTGAGAGGCTCTGCCAGTGCCCGACTAATACAGAAGTAGAGGCTCACAGCCATCCATTGGACTGAGCACAGGGTCTCCATTGAAGAAGCTAGAGAAAGGACTCAAGGAGATGAAGGGTTTGTAGCCCCTTAGGACGAACAACAAGTCTTTCACTTTCTATTCATCTTCAACTAGTAGCTATTTTGTACTCCATTGCTTTTGTCTCCAGTTGATTACTTGATTGTTCTTTAAAACTGTGAAAGTTCACTCACTCTTCAACATATGACCAAGTGAATGTAGATAAGAAACATACATATATAATCTTGCATGTTTTATTCCCACAAATATATATTTGTGGGAATATATATATATATATATATATATATATATATATATATATAAAATTGCAATGGAGTCTGCAAATCTTTTCTTTCTAGCAGAGTGAATATCTGGAAGCAAGAATGGTAATGTGGAGACAGTTATCATAGCACAAAAAGGAGTATCAATTGCAAATGCCATGTTGAGCATATGAAACACAGTAAATTAAAGGAAACGACTCTCTGTATTGCTTTATGCCTCTATCTGTTAATTTTGAAGAAGGCACCACAGTGAGGCTGATGTCAGTACAAAGTCATATTATGCAGATGGACTACATTTACTTATTTCTACTTTATGAAAACATATATAAAGCCATAAGTCTGCCCCAGTTCCACACAGGGAATAGCAGGGCAGCTTTATCATGCCTTCTCAGTCTCTGCTTCACGTTTTCTCTCCTTTATACTCCTCAGAATTTCAGACCTTGCAGCAATGGATGGCAAGACAGCATCCTTTCTCTTCTTTTCTGTGGTACCCACAACTCCTCTTCCATCATTCTTTAAGATCATATTCACTATTATGCCCTTTCTTCTGTATCTGCACCATGTTCCCAGGCTCCTTCCCCTCAGCTTTTATGTATAAACAAAATGATAAATCACTTTTTCTACGCTGAGAGAACAGGAACCTTCTCCAATCTGTTTCCCCTCTGGCTCCTGACCCCTGTAACCCTTCCCTGCATTGATACCCTCGGGGTGGAGCCAGTCTCCCTTGAGGCAGCTACTCAACATCCCCACTCCCTCCCCTTCCCTTCAACTCAGCCCTCAGCTTTGCCCCAAGTTTTCTACCACTATCACCACACTAATAGTGCACAGAGCAAGCTTCAAAGGGGCAAATTCAAAGCTCCTTTTATCCTTAAATAACTTGACCTCTCGCAGACAGAAGCATTGCCTACCAAGTCCACTCTTTTTTTTAAAACTCTCTCTTCTCTATTCTCCTTCTAAATCTCCGATCAATTCTTGTATATCTCCTGCCATGCCCCCTTCTGTGCCCACCTCTGCTAATGTCCCTTAAAAATCTGCCCTATTTTTCTCTCCAAAAATTTCCTTCCTGTCTCTGCTCACCCCACTTCTGTCCTGTTCACTGATTTGAAAGCTCCCACCATTTTCTAAGATGATTTCTTCCATGAATCTCTCTGTTTGCTACCTCTAAAACTGGTTTCACTAATATGTGTATGTATGTATGTATGTATGTATGTGTATACTTTATGTATAAACATATACATAGAGATGCTAGCTGATTAAGTGACATTGTATGTGGTGCCATGTATAAGTAGGTCAGTGATAACCACTGGATTATGCTTGTGCAGTCACTATTTATATGAAGTTCCCTCCAGGCACTCATACCTACAATGAGCCAAAATTCCAGTAACCTACAATTTCTCTAGCAAATTCTGCCACATTCTATATTCACTGTGGTACTCAAGATTTATTTTCTCTTCAACTACTTATCAAGCCTTAACGAATGGCATTCTAGAAGTAAATCATTCTTTTAAGAATAAATAATGTAAATTTAAACCCGGAGTAAGAAGGGAAAATGGGAGGACTTTAATGTCAAGATGGTCAAAGTTGATTGGGAAGGCCGATGAGTAAGCATATGAAAGAATAAGGTGTTATTTAGGTGTGAAATCACAAATATAGTTCTCTTTACCTCCAGTTGAGATTCTGAGAATCATCTTCCCCTGTTTCCTGTTGCAGGTATAAAAATAAGGATCAGAGAGTGGAACAAAAACTCACCCCAAGTCCTGAGACACTGTCTCTACCTCATTTGTTTCTCCTGTTTCACTTTTACTGCTTTCTATCAGAAAGCCTTCCTCACCACTGGTGACCACGTGTGTCACCTTTCTAATAAATAAACGAAATCCATCTTGTCTTTTACTGAGACTCTCTATCACTCATAAACTTAAAACTGTAGAAGGCAGAGAAGATTCATTTCATGCTTGCTGTTCATCTAACCTAATGCAAGTCCAGTTCTGTGGACAAAAAGAACTAGAAAGAGCAATAGTTTGTCACTCCTCAATATCTGTAAACACACAGATGTTTCTTTTTATTGATTTTGCTTTTTCTTCTTTTTCTTCATATTAGCTATCTTTATGTGGGGCCAAGCAAAGCTTGGCCTTTGTTCTAGCCAGATAATTAGTAGGAGAAATTAAGAATTCAGGCACCAAAAAAAGGACTGAAAACATCCATCCGTGAGAGTTCATGACGTTGCCTGCACCAAGGTGATAAAGATGCCACATCTGGGAAATGATAAGAAGCAAAGTGGATTCTACAGTAACCAGCAAGGAGACTCCTTTTATAGCCCATTTTTAAAAGTCTGTTTATATGTGTAATGTGGATGAATTCTGGGATCTTACAGAAATAACTGGAAAGCATTCAGTGATTCACAAGCACTCTTCTTTGTGGAGGAAATGTTGCTAATATTTTGAATATTCACTCACCTTGGAAGGGGGTGTTGTTTGTCTTGATCTTTGTACGTTTGTGTGTGGGTGTGAGAATGGTCATTTATTAGTGGCATGCTGATCTGTGTGATTTGATAGCGATTCTAAAATAAGAGAGGCTCCATATTGCTTTCTTTTTTTTTTCTTTTTTTTTTTTTTTCAGATATCGTTATGGGTGGTTGTGAGCCACTATGTGGTTGCTGGGATTTGAACTCACGACCTTTGGAAGAGCAATCAGTGCTCTTACCCGCTGAGCCATCTCACCAGCCCTCCACGTTGCTTTCAAGAGACATTCTATTTGTCTTTATTGAAGAAATCAGTAATAAATAAATAAATATCAGACTTCATTCTGCAAAAATGAAAAGGTTAATGTTAAACACTTTGCAGAAAAAAGGAAAATCCCTACTTCAGCTGAAATAATTAAGAACCAAGTGTATGCCTAGTTCGGGGATGGCATGGCTGACATGGGTCACTCTCATGATTTGTGGTGTCAATTCTGCCAAAAGTACCAGTATGTCTCCTCAGTACGAGCACCAAAGATAATGACAGCTTTAAGCAAGCCATTCACTTAGTTAAAATGAGAAGGCTTTTTATTTCATTATAAAGAAAAACAAAAAGATGATACAGGTTCGAGGTGAAGGTAAGATGTTCGATTTACCTAACTCTTATGCTTGTTGTGGCTTCTATTGCGTATGGTTTCTTACCTTTGCTCTAGCGTTTGTGTACCTCCGAAGGGTGCTTAGTTCCTGGATGCAAAACTGCAATCAGTTCTCAGCTCTTCACACATGCTTTGGGTATTCACTTGCTGCTCTTGATGATACTGTGTAAAACAACTGTGCTAAATTAGTCTCAGCTCTTCCAGAGAACTTCAGTAGGGAATCATAATACATCTGCCCAATATGAATCTGTGATGGAGCTGGGCCATCCCACGTTGCCGATTTTAAAATTATAACCAACAGGAACAAACTGTTAGGGAAACGTCCTCTTAATTTCCCGTGCAAAGCATTTAGCAGATTTCCACTGTACAGCTCTGTGTTCATTAACATTCATGCCACTGTCTGTAACCTCACGCCTCTCTGTGTTTGCTTTGGATTTGGGCTGCTAAAAATTTTGCTTTTATTCTTCTCCTTTCTGTCACTTTGGCAGGTTTTGGTTCTAGCAAAAATAGTCCATAAAGATAATTACTCAAAACATATTTAGAAATATAACGTATAGGCGATTTGCTTTCAAAAACACACACACACACACACATACATATATATATATAAGGCCTCCTTCCAGTTTCCTAGTTTTCTTCAAAAGGAGAGGAAAGACTGGCAATGCTCATGTTTCCTGTTGTGCATTATTTGTATCCTACTGACAAGTCCACTCTTTGCGGGACTGACTATAATCTCAGTGATTAGTCTGCAGGACACGTGCTCTAGGTGGCAATCTCTTTTCTATTAAAGACAAGAGGCTTCTACAGAAATGTCCATACTCTTTTATTTGGTTCTCCTTGAGATTAAATTGCACAAATTTCTGAGAGTGCATGCATACCGAATTTGGGGATGCACATGGAAGGGCCACTGTCTTTGTTTGAACCAGTTTGGCTGATCCCTATAGTTAGGCCTTTGATCGCCTAAGTGTTCATCATTATTATTCTAAATAAATGTACAGATATCTGTCATATGAGATCATGGCCTGTTAGACATTGCTCCTATAATAAATACCTGCAATAATCATTTCATAAAGAGAAAGGTTTGATTATTGTTCTCTCAGAGTTCTACAAGTTCCATACATGATGGGTTAGCCTGATGCTCTGGACCCGGATGTAGAGAAAAAACACTCATTTGATAACCAGGGGAGCAAGCAAAATGAGGATGGGGATTAGGGTTTTACAGGGCTCTTTAAGTGCCTTACACAACACCACTTAATGTTCCCAAAACTCTCAACCCCACCCTGGGGATCTATCTCATCATAACACTTGGGCCTATAGACTTGCATACAGCTTGACCATCATACAGGACATTCACTGATATTTTAGTTGAACGGACAAAGATAAGAAGGGGGAAGAAGGAAAATAGGCAGGACTGAGAGATTGTAGGAGGGACTTACACAAGGTAAAGAAAGAGGAATAAAATTCCAACTTCCCTTTTAACCCAATTCATACTTTCAGAAGTCAACAGGAAATATTTCATAAATGACTGTGAAGAAGTAATACCCCTGACTTCTTCAGACACTCTCACATAAAAATGAAGGCACCTCATGGTGAACTTCACCATGACCACTGCTGCTGGGGTGCCAAGGCTCCTAGTGCCTCCTGTCAATAATTAGGGATTAGCACCCCCATCAAAGCAGCGATTGCTGAAGCATATGCAGACAAGGAAAGAGCCTGTTCTCCTCTCACTGTTTCAGCAGAGATACTACTAGCAGAGTGAACTAGGTAATTCTTTGGGCAGGAAGATAGGAGATGGTTTTACTTATTGAATGTTTTGGCAACATCTGTGGTCTCTTCTGTGTGCCCAAGCCAATCTTCATATGACTGAATGTCACCCATGATTCAGAAAAGGGTTGCCTCTGTTAAACCACTGGCCTATATCCCCAATCATCTCAGGGTAGCCATGACATCTTTTCAGGAGATTAAGGAACCACTCTTCAGATTTTTCTCTTAGGGCTTGACACAGACTTTCTCCTTGGACTGGTTGAGGTACCAAGTTCCCCACAGACTCCAAGGCGCAGGCTCATTGACGCACTCTTCAAACTCCTCCACATGCTCACCTCTGTGTTTTTTTTCTCTCTCCCACTCATCTGTGTCACACAGAGTACACTTGAAGGAACTCATCCACACATCACTGGATTTCAATTTCAAATTATCCGTCAACAAAGTATAGCAGCCAGCAGTACTACTTCCCTAAGCAAAGAGTTACAGTGCGGGCTTCACTGTGGATGGCTCTGACTGACAGATCTCATGGTATAATCAGTTTATGAGATTATATAGTCATAAATAAATTCTCCTGGGACAAAATACATTGTATGGATACAGATTGTGAGCTCAGTATTTCAACATCCTGGGTCAGGATCTCAGCTCTGAAATTTACCAGGTATCTATATATTAGCAAATAACTGTTCCTTGATTTTGTTATAGTTGTCTGCAAATAGTAACAATCCCAGTGCTTTCATGCAATTCTCATGAGGTCCTATAAGGTTTTATTTAGAAGAATGTTTAATAGATGCCAACTGTTATTTTTTTTCTCTTTGAGGATTTAATGCATGGGTATAAGTTTGGATGGAAGTCCAATCCTTGTTGCCTCCCTTTCAAGCCCTTCCCTATCACCACTAAGACTATCCCCTCTCAACTACCTGTGTTCTTTTGTATTATTTTGTTTGTATAACTTGCTGATTTCATCAGTGCTGTTACTTGGGCTTCCATGGTCAGAAACTCATAGCTGAAGTACCTTCATAGGAAGGTAACTCACATCTCATAGTGAGATAGTTCACACCTCATGGAAAGATACACTACACTTGGCATTAGAGTCTTAGCATAAGAACCAATGACTTTTTGGAAGGGCATTATTCATTCAAAGAGAGCATCTCTATTCAAATATGAGCTCTTTTTAGGTTATATTTTTAAGTGAGCTTATAAAATAGCATGTTTCTGTTTTAGTTAGGGTCTGATTGCTATGGAGGGACACCATGACCAAAGCAACTCATATACATAAAACATTTTATTGGAGCTGGCTTATAGTTTCAGAAGTTCAGTCCATTATCATCATGGTGGGAAGCATAGCATTCATTACCCAGGCATACTTGGTATTGGAGAAGAATCTGAGAGTTCTACATCTTGATCCAATGGCAGCCAAGAAGAGATCCTCTCTGTAGGCAGCAGGAAGGGGCTCTTTTCTGCACTGGGTGGAGCTTGAACACTAGGAGACCTTGAAGCCCACCTACACAGTGACACACTTCCTCCAACAGGGCCACACCTATTCCAATAAGGCCACACCTCCTAATAGTGCTATTTCCCATGTGCCAAGCATATTCAAACCACCACAGCTTCCACCTAGTCCCTGCTTAGACACTTGCATGTCCATCATATCCTCCTTAAGTTTCATGTTGAATGCATTCTACCATCCCCCTTTCTTTAAGGCCCTTTACCCCCATCCTTTCCCTCCAATGGTCCTGTTCTATCTTTCTGGCCTTTACTATCATATCACCCAAAGGTAAGCATACTATTCTAAAAATTCATAAATAAGACTCTCATACAAAGGGACCATCTAGTGTTTGACTTTCTAGGTTACCCAACTCAGCATAATATTTTCTAGATATATCCATCATCCTGCAAATCTCACAAGTTTATTCTTCTTTTTAACTTTGGAATATAATTTGTTTGTGTGTAAATATATTTTATTGATCCACTTATCCATTGATTGGCATCTAGGCTCATTCCATTTCTTCACCATTTTGAACAGATCTATAATGTACATGGAAGTGCAAGTACCTCTATTGTAGGAGATAGGGTCCTTGGACTATATGCCCAGAAGTCATACAGCAATAGAATTTGGGGTATTGATATTACTGTATGAGTCAATAAAATAAAGAGAAAACACAATGTGATTACTGATTAGTGTGGTAGTTAAGAAATAAAGGAGGGGAATATATAGAGAAGGTAGAATAGTGGAAACAAGGAAGTTTGTTAAAGGTGGACTGAAAGAAAAGGATGTGCAACCAAATAACCAAACGCTCCCTTTTCTAGGAGAGGAGGAGTGCAGTCATGGAGACTCTGTAAGCTACAGATGCCTCTGTTCTTGGGAAAGTCAAAAGAAGATGGTAAGATATAGAAACTGAAACATTGAAACACTTTGGTGGCTGCTGTCCTGACCTTGTTGTATATTATATTTAGGAAGGGCACAAGCACTGAGTGGAGCCTAGGTGTGGGGTTGGATTCTTAGCTGACTCTTCTGTCCTCATTCAGAGATCTGAGATTGAGGCTGAAGCCTCCGAGCTCCACCTAGACTCAAAGGATGAACTGGAGCTGGCACTAAAGTATGATGTGATGAGACTCCTGGACCTTACACAGCAAACTCAACAAAGCTAGTTAAAAAAAGACAGTAATCTTTTTCTAACTAGAAATGAATGGGGTAAGGAATTGGTACAAAGCCTAAGTCTATTCATCTAACTTCGAAGTATCATTACCATTTATCAGTGAAAAATCAATAAATCAAATGGCATTTATCATTCTTAAAGGCAAGGAGATTATTAGTTTTCACTTAAGAAGAATAAAAACCCAATCCTAAGTAACTTAAATAATGTATCTGAGGATTGAAGTCCAGGAGCAAAGTAAGAACTAAAATCAAACATTTATAAATTTTAATTCCATCTGTATGTATATGCTCTTCAATCCATTTATTTTTGTAGTCATTTAATAAGTGTTTACATGAGAAATAAAGACATTAATCTCCCTGCCTCTTACAGTAGCTATAGTCTCAAGAGGCATTCTCCTACTGTCAGATAATGGGTAGGACATTGTTTTCAACAAAAACTTTTGCAGTAAGGATCTGACAACCTGGACAAGGCTCTTTGTCCATCAAAATCACAAAATGCCTTAGAGGAAGCAACAGTGGATAATAACCCAAATAGTCTCACATCTGCTCAAACAAGAAGAAAGGCGAGCAGAACTGTATCTCTCAGCTTCAGGGACAACAGTTTGAGTTTCATCATAGACACAGGTAGGTAAAAAATAAAAAGTAGAATTATTCTTGATCTTTTAAAATTCAAGTGGAAATTAGGAAAAAAATAAAGATATTTACCCAAAGTCAAATAAATGAACCTCAATTCCTTTAGGCTATCTTCTCTAAAATGCTATAATACCACCTGTTACATAAATGCAACCAATTAAGTTGGAGTATGACTCAAGAGCAAATGTAATCTCTTTTAATTTTCATGTGTCACAAGGAAGGGATTCCATATTAGGGCTTTGCTCTATGCAGAGTTTAATATGCTAAATTACTTTTAGGATTAAAAGTAACTTCAGGAACTTGTCCACTAACATCTTGACAGAGCTAGTCTTAAAACGAATTTGACTCACCATTGAGATTAACCCAAAGGAAACTGCCACTCAGCGACAAAGATGCTCCTGAAGAGGCCACTGGTCATCAACTTCATTTCTTTGCCTGTTTTTCTAAACTTAGATAGCGGATTGCCACTGTCCATTTGCTCCTATTAAATAGTCATATCTGTAAAGGGATAAAAATAACAATATTTTTCTTCTTAAGGTGTCATAAAGTTGAGTAGATTAATACTCCAATGAACTTAAAATTTGTCAATTAGAAAACATACAGTCGGTTTTCTTCCATAATGTATTGTCACTGTCCCTAACCATAAAATTTGCATCATTTCAGACTTAGGCTGTTGCTTGACAATGAAAATGTAAAGGAAACTACTGAGCTAGAAAAGTATTTTTAGCACGGGTCACTTAATAATCTTATTACATAATAAAAAAAGTTTCCTTTTGGTTAAAGAATATTTTTCATTTTACAATTTGGGCCAAAAGCAAAGGCGACATTATTTACTTTGTAAATCTCCAGAAATATAAAGGGGCATAATGAGTAATGAACTGGCATCCCCACTAATTGTACACAGAGTAGACACGTCTTGCTTTATGTTGTCATCCAGTAGCATTCCAGACGCATGACATCTGCTCACATAAACGTCTAAAATGCAAATTAGTTGTAATGCTGATGGCCTTGAATCCGAGCAGAAAGTGACACAGAAATGTGAAGTTTTTCTTGAAGGTCCCCAAGGGTTTAAAGGTGTAGAAGCCTTGGATGCGTATAAATAGTCCAAGGAGTCCGCCGCATCCCATTTCCTAAATTAGAAATTGACAGGACAAAGCCATGAAGCAGCCCCTGGCACTCGTTGATATTCAAGGCAGGAGGTGAGCTACAGAGAGATGATTCAGACTTATGAAATGACTAGACCTTCTGAAAGTTTCAGAAGGGAACAGGGAGAATAGAAGGCAGGTCTTCCCACATGAAACCTAGGAGATCTCAGTCGGAAGAAGATTATTTATCTAAACTGACAGAGCAAGTGTCATTTGAATGCTAAATGGCTGAATACCCAAAGAGTGTCCTAAATAAAAAGGGCTATTACCCTCACAAAGCCATTACTTTGTGAAGAACAAAGAACAGTATGTTTTATAGGGGGATACAAGAGAGTAGGTTTCAAAGACTAATTCTTCCCATTTTCAGTTTTGTTTCATTTCTAAGCACAGTTACATTTATCAAATTAGGGCTCTGAAAGAGCACATCACAGTTACAGACTGAACAAATTGAACTTTTCCACAGTCGGTTTGTATCGAGGTGATGTTATGCCCATGCACTTCCGAGGTTAGTACTAAAAGGTCCCAATTAATAAGCTACCTGTGAACAGGCACCCAAAGCCCATTGTCAAGGTTGGTTTAAGGAAGAATTTAAAATATCATACCCACAGAACACACTAAGCTTTGACATGATGGTCATTAAAATGTTTTAGAAAATAGTTCAGATGTTGGAGTTACATTAATTAGGATTCAAATGCTCTCCTTTAATTGCCTGTAACTTGGAGAGCACCTCAGTGTGTTTAGTTACACATTTTCCACCTAGTAAGATGAATGTGATGGAATTAACCACATGCATTCATACAGAATAAGCAAGGTAAATTTATGTGAGGCATTTAGAAAGTAAACTATGCAACAAATGGAAGTTATTTTAATTAACCTAAAAAGAAAAAACCCAGAATCCATTGATTCTATCCTAGTCTTAACTCTGCACGTAGGACTTCATGAAAGCATTTCACAGTTTCTGTTGAAATTAAATAAAATTGTTTCTCCATTTTAATTAAAAGAAGATGATGTTAAAGCCTGGGATTAGGGATTCCTATCTCAGTGTGTCTGAGATGGTTTAATGCCAGGAATTCTTGTGATAGAGATTTTCTCTGTGTTACCTACCAACTCTGCTGAGTACATTATTATATAGAAGTAACTTCATTGTAGTTTAAAAAAAAAATCTCTTTTCAGATGCCTTTTATTTTCTGTTTTTATACAAGATATTTTGCTTTTCAGTTACAAATTATCCCTAAGTTTAGGAAGCAGTGATTTGCCTTTGACTTTCTATTAGATGAGCTGTGTAGTTAAAGTCAAGTGATTGGTTTCTAAAAGGCTCAGAGAGTAGGAGAGTGAAGTCAAATATGAGTCTTCACTTGGATTGAAATAATACTCTCTGATTGCATATTAAAAACAGCCTCATAGGTAAGTTAGCAAATCACCTGACAGCACAGGGTCTACTGGATCCCTTTCTCCAATGAAGCGTTCCTTGCTTTGTTCTTTTGCTCTCGTTAGGGCATGATTTTCCTATTGGAAATTGAATTAGAAACCTAACTTTTGTGTACACTATTGGTGTAACTAGAATGTTGTCCATAACCGCCCTGAATAAAGGGTCCACAAAAAAATAGCTTCTAAAGTTCTATACAGTTTCTACCAAAAAAAAAAAAAAA
>JADRCC010557046.1:689-14012 GCA_019843855.1 Hylomyscus alleni | reverse complement strand
GAGAGCATTGTGTGAAGTTGCAAGGTAGACCTAGGTGGCAGTAGAGACTCCAGGATATTAGAGATACCAAGAACATAGGAGATTTGTGGTGGAGACCTGTAGCCATGATACAAAGCTGAGAAAGAGGCTATGTGTACTACAGATGATGGAGTTGGAGGGACAGAGCATGTTAAAAAACAAAAATCATCATCTCAGCTTTGAATTAAATGTGATAACATTTCAAGTATAAGTTGAAGCTACAGAGCTTCTCCTGAGGTTTCAAGAAAAATTCCCATCCAGAAAAGTTGCTTATTCATCTCTGAAGATGAACGAGGTAGAGTAAGTTTATGTCATGTAAGGCTTTAGATGGCTAAGAAAAGAATAACTTGGTTCATACTACCTAACCCTGGATGGCCTCTAGGCACTGTACAAACAAGCAGAGAGTAAGGTTAACTCTACAGCAAGGGAAGAAGAATCGTAAACCAAAGGAAAATGAGACTTATGGATGCCTTCAGTTTTGAGTATTTTGCAGATGGCGCTTACTATTTTTTCCAGCACCATGTGAGGTGGTTGTTGTAAACAGCTCTGGATGAACAGAACTGTTCCTTAGAGTCTGGCATTACATCCCAAGGGACCGCAGTTCTGAGCTTTGGGGTTCTGCCAATGACATTTGAAACGTCTGCTTTGCTGGGCTTGGTGGTACAGCCCTGTAAGTCTGGCTCTGAGGACATCACAAGAAGATCAGGAACTCAAGTTCATCCTTAGCTACCTAATGAGATTGAGACTGTTGTTCTACCTGAGACCATGTCTCTAAACAGAACAAACAGTAGTCTGCCTTGGAGCTTCCCGGATTATGGGTTTGCATCTGTCCTTCAGGGTAGAATCAGAGTGCTGTTACTGTTACAGAGTACTATAAATGGATGTATTTAGAGGTTCATCTCTAAGTCTCTGTCTCTGAGCCTAATATAGGAGCTGAACACAGATTTGGGACACACATTTTGGCATCTCAACATTGTCTGAAAGAGTTCACTCTAGACCACAAATTAGAGTTGTGTGTGCAACACAACTTCCCAGTAAGTTCTTCCCTGGTACAAATGGATGTTGAATAGGCATTCCCTAAAATCCCTTTTGTATGTAAACATGAAGGAATGCCCATTAAAGCTGTGCTCTTACCATGTGCCTTGTGCTGGCTGAGAGCATTCCAATGATAGACTGGCTGTGGGGGAAAAAAAATAAAACACTGTTAATAGAAATGTAGTCTTCAAAAAAAGCATGGTGGCACACTGAAATATAATTATAGTCAGTGGGTTTTGTTAAGTAGCCAATGCACAAAAAAGTCGTTTTGATACATACCTTTTGTCAATCTTCCATATCTCACTGTGGCCTTACCTCAGCCCTTCTGCATGTGCCCAGCTAGAATTGTTATGACTCGGGAGTTGTATGTTATTTTTTCCTTTCCTCTACCCACCATCCTGATTTCTTTTCTTCCTTTTCTTCTTTTCTCCCCCATCTCCCCAACTCCTCTATTTTCTCAACATTTTTGTCAATTTGACATAAAATAGAATCACAGGGAAGAGAAAATCTCAATGAAGGCATTGCTTCCATCAGACTGCCCTGTGCACACATGTGTGGGGCCTTCTTTTGATTAACAATTGATGTAGGAAGGCACAGATTACTGTGGATAGTCCTATCCCTGGGCAGATGGTCCTGAGTTGTATAAGAAAGCAGGCTGTGGAAGCCAAGGGGAGCAAGTACCATTCATGAATAGTCTTGGCTTTAGTTTTTGCCTCTAGGCTCCTGCCTTGTGCTCCTACTGTGGCCTCCTTCGATGATGAAATGTGTGATGCAGAAGAGTGAGCCACATAAACCCTCTTAGCCCCAAATTGGTTTCAGTCAGTGTTTTGTCATAGCATTAGGCAGTAATTAGAACATCCCATTCCCTCCCTCTCTTGTCTCCACTTCCTCTCGCTCTCTGTCTTGAAATGGTGTTTTTGAATCACTGAAGAAGTATAAAAACCTCTGAAAACTTACTACCTCCTGCAAATCAAATAAGTGCTATTTTTAAGACCTTCTCTTGTAGGCAATAAGAAAGCCAGAACAAAATACAAATTTAACATTTTCTAGTGGACAGAGAAAGAAACCACAGGCATCCTGGGAATACAGCAAGCAGAAGTTCAGGAGGCAAAGCTGGACAAAGCTTCCCTCCTGCTGAAGCTCCAGAGAAAACTGGTTCCACATTGCACAATAGATACACTAACTAAATGGAATATATAGACACACACACACACACACACACACACACATATGTGTGTATGTATGTGTGTGTGTGTGTATGTATATATATATACTTGAAATTTCCTCCTCAGTTTCCACTTACTTGTTGATTTTTAGGGAACAAGCCAGCTGCACTTAATAACTAATACTTTATTGTTTTGGCTAGTTTTACACCAACTTTACACAAGCTATTGTCATCTAACAGCTACTGTCATCTAACAGGAGGATGCCTCAATTTGGAAAATACTTGCTTAAGATCTGGCTGCAGGCAAGCCTGTAGGGCATTTTAATTAGCCTGTTGTAGGTGGTGCCACCCCTGGGCTGGTAATGCTGGGTTCTGTAAGAATTCAGGCTGAATAAGGTATGGGAAGCAAATGAGTAACTCTCTTCATGGCCTGCTCCCTCTGTGGTCTCTGCACTAGCTCCTGCCTGCATGTTCCTGTCAAGTTCCTGCTTTGGCTTCCCTCAATGAACTATGATTCACAATTTATAAGGAAATACACTCTTTCCTTCCCAATTTGTTTTTGATCATTTTGTGTCATCACAGCACTAGTAGCCCCAAATAAAACACTTATCATCCTAAACTTCCAAGAAAATTTTAAGCCGCTGGCTTTATTTTTAACCTCTTGGAATGAAGTTTACTCAGCTCTTTCAGTTCACAGCAGCCTGACCTAACTCACCCCTCCCGTACCTAGGCTCTTGACTCTTTGGCCCATGAAAGAACTGCAAGAGGAAATGAGATCAGCTCTGTTTCTTTATCTTCTTGTTTATTTTTAGATGACTCAAGTAGCACGAGGTGCAGCTAAGTGATGTGAGCCCTGGCTTTATATTTCAGGAGAGCTGCCAACAGGAGGTAAGAAAGTGTAATCTTACCAACATTATTAGCTGTGATTTAATTCAGGTGCAGATGTAAAGAGATATGAATTATTCTTTTAAAATTCTCTTTTGAGGTTGGGTTACGCTGATTTCATTCAATAGAACACTGTTTAACACGCAAGCCTTTGCTTCTCCTTCATCAAATTCTGGCTTTTGTGGTGATAACGTTATGATCTGAAATTCCTTCCAGGAAAGTTTACTATGCCATAGAACATGAATTTCTTCCTACTTCCTGTTAACGAAGGTTGTCAGAAGCAGCCAACCATCTCTATTCCAACATAAAGTTGAGTTATTCATGTACCTTGTATTTCACAAGACTATCAAGTTTCTCAAACTGTAGGTATAACTCTTTTTCCTTATGTTTCCTGCAAACTTAATTTACTTCTATATCCTTGAGAGAAAATTTGTAAGGAGTGATGACTATAGTGGAAGAGTCACAGAAGTGTCTCTGGTGAAGACTGCAAAAGTAGGAAAGTCAGTAACAAAGATATAGAGTAGATAGGACCAACCACTGGCCACATCAGGTCCAAAGGGACCTTACTAAATTCCAGTGTCCTTCTACTTTGCAGCAGATACTTTCTGCTCCCAAAGGAGAAAGGTTTAAGTTACAGTTCACACAAAAGTATCAGGGTCCAGACAACCTGAAGAAACACATTTTTCTAAGTGCTTTGTTAGGAAAACCCTACTTCAAAGTCTCAGAGCTGAAGTATGATTACACTGTTAATAAAACCTAAGGGCAGAGAGAGATGTAGAAAATGTATGACCACTCCACCTGAATGAGGGTTCCACCCATACTGGCAAAGCAGAGTAGAATCACACACGGTGATCACAAAGGCAGGAAATATTGCTCCTCAAAGGACGGCAAAGTGCTTGGGTTCTGACTTATTCAGGTTAATCCTCGAAATCAATTCTGCTTACAAATAATTAGTCATCTGTCTTGGCAGACACAGCTACAAAGAAGAATTTTAGTGAGCTACTTTTTACTTGCATCTTCTAAGAAAATCCCTTTTTAACTGGAAAAGGTCAAAACCCTTACCTAGCAATATTCATGGTAATTCAATAGCACTTTATAACTGAAGAAAACATCATAGCTGTTTGGTTTGACTATACTTACTTTGTTCATATGTAAAAATGGCCTTTGGGTGGTGTCATATGTTGTAATTGAGAATAGCCCATTCAAAATACATTTGTTCAAAAAATTAGAGCTCAAGCTTGTCACCTCTTGGGCTTGGGAGGCAGAGGCAGGAAGATTTCTGAGTTCGAGGCCAGCCTGGTCTACAGAGTGAGTTCCAGGACAGCCAGGGCTTCAAAGAGAAACCTTGTCTGGAAAAAACCAAAAAACCAAAAAACAAAACAAAACAAAACAAAAACCAAACAAGCAAAAAATTAGAGCTCAATTTGATATCTTTTACTTAATCTATTCATATCTGTAAGTCCTGTGGGTTCAGTGTCCCAAAGATAATTATAGTGGACATGGACCATGAGAACATTGCAAAATGGAGGTTAGATGAAAGAGATGCTCTTATTTGGGAGCTGCACAATCATTTCTACCAACAGGGATTTCTATATCCACATATTTTGGAGGAGGAAGTCTTATTCACTGAATGTTTCCATAGATGCTATTCTGGCCGGAGGTTTTTGGTACTCATGGATCCTATAGATAAAAAACTAAACCACAGTTACAGGTTGGAAGACACATCTGGGGAGAAGACAATCAATTTACTGGAAGTGAGTGAAACTGAGAAGTTACACTGACACTTGCTATACACAACCAGCCTTTGCTTACATTTGAAGGTTCAACCTAATCCAGCTTAATACTTGCTCAAAACAATACATGTCAATGAAAACTTAGAGTGATAGAAGTGTCCCACGAAGTAAGTCTTTCCCAAGACGGCATTATCATCAGGGACACTGGGAACACTTGAAAAGTAAACACAACTAGCTGTTTGTAAGTTTTCTTCATAGAGGGGCATCTTTAAAGGCAAACCATTACAGACAGAGATGCTAACATGAGATTTCATGCAGGCAATTAGTAATGGAGAAACACAATGTCTAGTTACAGAAGTAGTGGGGTGAGATAGCCCAGTGACAGAAGGGTGTTCCATTTTCTAGAGATAAAGCCCTTGATATAGTTTTCCAGATTATGTTATGCAAGTAACTGAGAGAAACACCAAGGGCCACAGGTACTTGTGGGTTTGTGAAGGAAACTGCATTTGCTAGATCACACTCTGACACATCTTGTGTGCCAGTGATACACTCTGAGAGTATTATCTATTCACTGACATTTTAGGCATAGTAAAAAAAAGTGGGTAGCTCTGGACCATCTACTGCATTTCTAGAAAAAGATGCCATTGAGACCATGGGAAATGTTATCGGGGAATAAAAACTGTTGATAAAAGAAAAGAGACCTTATGTGTGGACCAAGATATCTATTTTGGGTGCTTGCCTTACTATTTTTTCTTTCTCCATCTGACAAGAATTTTGTCTATAGAAAAAAAAAAAGATATTGTTTATCAGGAGATTTCAAGTCATTAGGTCCAAAGTTGACCTTGATCTAGCTATGACTGACTCACTCAGAAGCCCAGAGATAAGTGCATTGCTGGCAGTAATGCCACATGAAAGAGACTGCCCCTGGTTGTGATATGTTGATCTTATCTTGAAAGTTAGAAATTAAGCTAACTTTAAGTTCTTATATAAATGTGTCAGTTCATATCTTTCTGTCTTTGTAAAACTACTTAGATATAAATACAGAAATTTTCACTGCTTCCTAAATGAAATTGGAATCGGTTATCCTGAAATGAAGACTCTCTCCCTTTTCTGTGTGAGAATTATGATATGTGTTAACACAAGACACTTGCTGCTTTGTGCACCTTAATGTACAGTCAGGCCTCCCCTTAGTGCCTCTGTGCAGCCCAGCATAATCTCAACCTGAGAGACGAGGATACTGGGACACAAGATAGTTATGTTGTTTAGAGCCACAATGCTTTGCTTTATGTCTTCTCACTATTTAAGTCACAACTTCATCTTGCTAAGTCAAATGACCTATGATCTTCCATACCTGATACACTTACAGGAAACTGGCTTTTGACCTATTAGTCATACCGATGACATCTGATGTCCGTGTTATTCATTTCTATAAAACATGGGCAAATGTCCCTTGTCAGTACATTTAACCTGAACCATCAAATCATCTCCTGCACCTTTTTATGAATTCTGTTACTATTTTACAACAATGAATGAGATACTAAAAAGTGATTAGGCTATCAGAGTTTGAAAGAAAATTTCTAATAGATTTAAGATATTAGATCTGAGGATGTTTTTTAGCTTATAAACCCAATTTTTCCATAGTGTGCTTGGACAGTTGATTGTTTTATTAATATAAGTAAAAAAATTACAGATGCCATCTGGATAAAAGTTATTTATGGGTCTTTTTCTATAATGTCAAACAGATGAATATATGTTACAGAGCTCTGTAGCAGGAAGTACACTGCCAAACCTCAACACCAAGTTATCACCAACTGAATTCAATACAGTAGGAATGAATTATGGTAGGAAATAAAATAATTTCTGCTCAAACAAAATGAATTAAAGTAGCTTCATATGTAAGAAATAAATGAGGGTAATTTGTTCACTAGGAACAATTAGAACTTTTTGCCTATTGTTATATTACTTATTAGATTGAATAAATGATTTTCACAAAATTACCTAATTATATTTTGATCCCTTTTAACTTAAATTTTTATTACATAAAATAATTTCTAATTTCTTAGAAATGGTTCTGCCAAAATAACTCATATGTAAAATTTGGGATTTCATGACAATTCTAGAAAACAACTCAAGAAAACAAAATTTAATTCATAATTTACTGTGAATTAAGAAGGAAAGAAGGATAATTAATACTTTAACATTTCCTGAAAGACTGAAGATTTTGAAGCTAAATGGCCAATCAAGCAGGTCCCATGCCATTTCCCTCCTTATTCAAATATCTGACATAGCTTTCAACAAGAATGTTCTTGTTCTTTAAATTATGAATCACATTACTTAAGGCATATGTGATATAAAAATAAAAGAAGATCATGAGAGGAGAGTAAGAAATCTTAAGGGAGAATTGATGGGATGAATACATGAGACATAAAGTGAGTGAAGTATCTGAGAGGAGGGGAGCATCTGAGAGGAGGGGAGCATCTGAGAGGAAAAAGAACAAAAAGGAACAGTGGGACAGGAAAGAGTTGCAGACAAGAATATAATTATGAAAACAGCACAATGGAATCCTTCACAATGTATGTTAACTACAAAATTAATAGAAAGGGGCAATTAGTTACATTTTCCTTAATGAACATCAGTATTTACTTAGCATAGTAATTTCCTGAGTCTACTTTTAGTATATTCTATTATACTTAACTTGCTTATATTGAATATACCTCGTGAGCCTGGCTTCCTTGAAAGTGCACCAATTCCATTAAATCTGGAAATCCACTGAACAAAACCTGGGATTTCACTAGGCAAGTGCATGGCATTTAGAAATATGTATGCCTTGGAAGGCAGGAACATTCCAGCACAGCCCTTCAAAGAAAACAGCTCCAAAACAACTTGCTTTTATTTGAGTAGTAGGTAGTTAAACTCTCATTCCACATTCCACCAAGATAAATATTATAAGAAAAAGATCAGAAGAACTCTTATTTCATAAATAGTCTCTGGGACCCAGTGTTGGGTAATTCTTTAATATACTTAAGTTAAAAGGAATTTCTAGTGGTTTCTCTCTCCTTGTAAGAATGTATGGGGATGATTTCATCCCCAGTAAAAACCTCTTAAAAATCAAGTGTCAATCACCAGAATTCAAAAGGTCTGAAGTTTAAAAAAAAAATAAGAATAAAAATAGAACAAATATATGCTTGGTGAAAGTTCTTTATACTAACCTATAACTGAGAATTCAGTCTGTCTAACCAGAATTGAGAAGTTATTTTTCCTCTTAAAAATTTAAATTAAGCCGGGCAGTGGTGGCGCACGCCTTGAATCCCAGCACTTGGGAGGCAGAGACAGACGAATTTCTGAGTTTGAGGCCAGCCTGGTCTACAGAGTGAGTTCCAGAACAGCCAGGGCTACACAGAGAAACCCTGTCTCGAAAAAAAAAATTAAATTATTTCCAGAAAAGGTATTCTTTGTGCTTTTCCAAACTAATGTTCTTAACCTCTGTTCATGAACGTTCCATCATGGTAGAATATAGAGATACCTATGATTATAACTTTATCTTTGGTTGTTTGCAGAGCCAGCCAATTTTTTTTTTTTTATTCTTGGGCACACACGAGCAGCTCAGAAGTAAAACAACATGGATAATTTCTTTAATGTCTATACCCATTTTTAATTTTGTTATTATTATTTTGTTCTAGCTTCCATTGTATACCACTGGCCAATGAAATTTAATGTTGACACTATTTCAAGTGGAGCTAACTAGCAATAGCTCCTAAGTGAAGTCACTTATTTCCACACACTGCAAGTATTTCATGTGGCACTTGGTGGTGTGGCAGTTATAAACAAAAATGGTTAAAATATAAATTAAGGATGTTAGCAATAGAGCCATTAAAATACAGAGGAGACAGGTTTTGATTGTCTCTTTGCCATTACAAACCAGGGTACACTTGCCACTGTCTGCCTTAAACCCTAACTAAACCATTTACCCAGAAACTTGTGCTTGCTGGGAAAGAAGATCAAACTTTACCATTTAATTTTGCAGATTGTCACTTACTATGATGTAGTAACAAAGTCCACTCAGTGAGCTTTAGAGAGGATGGGGTAGTGAGAGGAGGGAGCTGACATCCAAAAGCAAACATGTTGGTCATCTACTAACAAATGGAAGGAACTGAGCTGGCCTGATTGTCAATGAGAACACCAGGGAGAAGGATTCTTTTAAAAAAATGACACTTACTGGAACCTGGGAGACAAGTCAGTAAGAGATAAAGGTAGCCCACTGAGCCCTGTGTTCACCCCATGATCACACCACTTGTAGCCTCTGACCTGCTGCTTGTGACATTCCACCTCTGTTCTCATCTCTGCGTGGCTGCACCTGCTTTTACACTTCCCTGAGTCCTCAGAAAGCGAAGAGCTCCCAATTGTCAAGGCATCCTGAAGAACCTATATTAAAAATGAAGCACACTGTTGATAAGAGATTTACAGTCATCTTAGTAATTCTTTTATAATTGTGAAAACCTCCACCAGTATAAGAGGAGACATTTTTCTCCACATGGCTCAATGGCTTTTTTTTTCTTTTTCACTTTTTGCGTATTTTCCAAGTCTGTGTGTTGCCCATGATGATGTATGTGTATAGTACTCAACCTCCGTTATTTTGAAGGGGATCACTCATGTTGACCTCCCTGTCTCCTAGCTAAGAACAGAGAAGAAAAGACAAGACAAGAGGAAGAGCCTTCTGCAGAGCCTCTGATTTCCTCCAGTGTGTTTGATATCTGTGCTATCCAAATTTTGGTGGCACTTAGAAGAGCAGATTCCCCGGGAAGTCTATCCAGAGGTTCTAAATCAGTATGGCCAATGGAAGATCCAAGAACACTGCTGTATAGCCACGCCATATCTCTAAGAAAATCTATACCAAGCACCTGTTTGTACAATCAAGGCCTCCAGGCCCCACTGTTTCTCTCCTGCTCTGTCCTTTTCTAGCACTCCATTCCCTGAGCTAGTCAGCCATATTTATCAAAACATCTATTTCCTCATGACTATGTGGGATGATATCTGCTACAACTTTATGGTTTTGTCAAGGAGGCAAAGAGAAGCTTCTATTTGCTAGTGGATTCTCATCCTTTATCACTAGCCCCTGGGATTTTATATTTAGATTATATAAGGATAATACCACTTGTTTGGAGAGTTACAATTCATGATGAGTTTCATAAAAATAATTTTCAACATTGTGACAGATGCTGTCACCATGAGTATCCTCAGCACCATAATTGACAGTTTAAATATTAGTCAAGTAAGTCTTCTGGACTCAGAAAAGGTTCATCTCAGGGGTCTATGAATTCCCTTCCTTGGGGGAATAGCTTACAAAGTTTAGAGGGGCAAACAGATCATCATAGTGGCAGGGTACTGTTCACACTGGTACACAGGACTGTCATAAAGGCAGAACGGAAAGCCAGCTTATAGTCTTGGACAGCTTTTGTCACAATGGGAATTTCCTACTAGTGGGTTTTAGAATCCAAACACACTTCCTAGTTCAATGGAAGTATTAATTAACTTTCAAAACATTGCAGGAGAAACTGAAGGAATCAGTATAGCCTCAGGCCCCCCAAGACTATGTTCTCAGCACAAAGGAGAAGAGAGACAAAGGCAGGGAATAAGAGATAAATACAAGAGATACAGAACGAGAGAGAAGGGGAAAGGAACAAAGGAGAGGAATATTTGTCCTGGGTTGGGGAGGTTGGGGCAAAGGGCTGCCTCTGGAGGAGAGAGAAGACACACACATGGAAATGTCTAAAGGTAAAAGGATAAACCACGTGTCAGGATGAGGTATTTGATTTCAATTGGGCATGTTTATTAGATGAGCCAAGGAGCGATGTGATTGCTGGATTTCAGTACTTTGATAGTGGGACCTCAGGAGGAGGAGGTAGACAAACAACCGAATAGACTTTGGTGTTATCTTTAAGAAGGTAATCTAATGGTTTTCAGCAAAGGAAATGGGAAAAAGGGCAAGGCCTGTCAGAGCCATATTTGCCATGTTTGGGCTGGCAGGAGTGCCTTTAGGAAAAAAAAATAGGTTTTGGTGTTGTTGTGTGTTTGTTTGTTTGTTTTTATTTTTTTCTTTCTCTAGGGGAAAAAAAGAACAAAGTTATTAAACAAATTGTTTTTTTATCAATATACTTATTTATTTGTGATGGTGAGTTGAGAATCCTTATGTGTGTGAAAGCATTCAGTTTTTTGTAACATGTATAAGCTGCATACTTCTAGACAATAGCAATAAAGTTGAATATTTAAAGCTATGTGAACAATAGCAGAGAGAGTGCTGAGAGGATGACACAAATGAGTGACAGCAATCAAACATGTCAATGGAATGGGCAAGACCTATGTCTGGAGATCATCTTATTTTAATTGCCTGGTTACCTCTCAGTGCTATTCTGAAATTTTAAACATGAGTTATGAATGAAATGTGAGTTGAATTAACATTTGTTTCATCTTGGTGCTTTTCAGCTTCCTTGAACCTGTCCTAGATTGGTCCTTTTCACTATCAGTTCTGATACACTAAACAATCCATCCATTCCCCAAATGCTAGAGTGGCCGACAAGTCAATTTTGCTCTGGATGGCACTGTCTGACTAGGCTCAATTTTCATTCCCACTAACTATCTACTATTTCTGTAAGAACGTGACATTGGCAAAATCCTTGGATATTTTCTTCAAAGAAAAAGAATTTAATTAAGTACAAGCTTATATTAATTATTTGTGTTACTGTCTGTTCCTGTTGTATTTTTAACCCTTGTATCTCTACTGAGTGACTGGGTAAGCAGGCAGCTAAAGGTTGCTCCCAAATTCATGTGCTGAGGTATATCCAAATTTTCTTCATATTTATTGTAACAGTTAAAAAAAAACAAAAAGAAAAAAGAAAAGAATAGTATTCATCATAAAAATCCAAGCATCTGAACACTTAAGAGCTTTGGGGTTTAGTTCTTAGAATGCACATCAGGCTATTTCCAACCACCTGTAACTTCAGCTCCAGGAAATCTAGTGCCCTCCTCTGGAATCTGAGGGGACTGTACAAACATTACACAAACGGGGTACACAAAAAAAGACAGACAAAAATAAACTTAAATAAATTTAAGCCTACATTGAGATTGAGGGTTGAGATTATAGTCACGCAAGGCAGTTGCCTGTTTCTCTGAATTTAAATAGGTTCTGTCAACCACAACCTTTTATTATTATTAATAAATAATAATATTAATTCCATGCATCTCATTATCACTTTATAGCTATGCTTTTAAGTGACAGTTTCAGTTGATCAGAGGGGGCTGAAGTCTTTTGAGGTTTTAAGTATTTGGGGGGTTTATATAATTTTATGTCCCTTATCATGAATCATGAATCAGAAGCAATAAATGACATGTTATGCTAATGTGATGCCTTTTAAATGATGACGCTAAGGTCAAAAATTGGTTATTGCATATGTTGTGGACTTTCTAATTAACTGATTGATTAAATATTCATTCAGTATTTAATGAACACTTAAGAACTTTGTATGACAAAGGCCTTGTTCTTGACACTCCAGAAACTTCAGTGACCAAAGCAGAAAAAGTTAAGGCTTCATGCTCACCTGCTCTTTGCAAGCCTTTCTTGCATGAAAATGCAGAGTAAAACTGTATTTTACATCTGCATTGTTATAGGAACAAATATTAACATAGAATATGACTTTAACCTAAGACTTCATTTTTTTTTTCTATTTAAAGAGAAACAAGGCATATTTGTGTACCCTACTACTGTAACCAGGGCTTCTATCATGCCCAAGCCTACCTCAAGGAGCTTGCAATAAACAGTGGATCAGTAAATAAGGGCTGATAAATGTTAGACATCATTATGTACTGGGTAACATTCAGAAATGCCAGGAAAAAAATAGATTGTATATGGGGCAAGGGCATATAATTTTAATTGAGGTGAGAAGAAAAGTATTTGTTGAAAATATAGTTGTGTAAAAACATGAATTTTGTTAGGGTTATTTTTTTTTCTTGATGAGATTTTATGTTTCTATGTAAGAAACTGTAATGTTAATTTTTTTAGAGACACACCTACTTGGCCTGAAGCTTGCTATAGAGACCAGGCTAACCTGAAGTTGCAGAAGATCCTCCTGCCTCTGCTATGCAAGTGTTGAGATTATAGTCACACAAGGCAGTTGCCTATTTCTCTGAATTTAGATAGATTCTGTCAACCACAATCACCAATTGCAGAAAAACAGCAATTGTTAGACAAAATGTGTTAGTTTTTTGTCTAAGCCTTGCCCCAGTTACCTGGCAACAGCCAGGTATGCCTGACTCACTATAAAAGGGGCTGCTTGCCCCCTCTCTTGCTCTTGCCCCCTCTCTTGCTCTTGCCTTCTTTCTCCTGCTCTGTCTCCTCACCCCTTCCCCCCTCTTTCTCCACCTGCTCATGGCTAGCCTCTCCTTCTTTACTCTCTCTCTCTCTCTCTCTCTCTCTCTCTCTCTCTCTCTCTCTCT
>JADRCC010557042.1:0-12460 GCA_019843855.1 Hylomyscus alleni | reverse complement strand
ATCTATCTATCTATCTATCTATCTATCTATCTATCTATCTATCTATCCATCCATCCATCTATCTTCCCCTATCACCTACTCCCTAACCCAAGATGGGGTTTATCTGTGTAGTCTGGTTCTGGAACTTGCTCTGTAGTCCAGATTGTTTTTGAACTCATAGAGATCCTCCTGTCTCTGCCCCCTGAGTGATGGGATTAAAGGCATGTGCTATTACTACCAGGCTCTTGTATTCCTTCTTTGGTCTGGGAAAAATATTTCCACTCCTATCTTCCCTTTGTTTTTCTAATATATTCTTGATGAAATGATTTATTGATTTTAAGTTTTTTGATTCATTTTTGTTTGTGTGTACATATTTCTCTATTTAATATTCTACTGTTCTACGTTTCTATTTTAAATAGCACAGAGAAACACTATTTTAGTTGGATTATTTTTTGTAGCATCATTGTTTTAAAATGGATAATACCCATATGTGTTTGCTTATTGTCAAAACTTTAGGGTTGTGTTTACCTACTGTCTTGCTCTGCATGCTCTAATATTTGGGATGTCTTGTTTTGTGGAGGTACTTTTCTTTGTTTTATTTTCAGATAATTCTATTGTTTTTATTTTTTAAACACATACTTTCTACAGATTTACTTGGAAATTAAGTTGCTCAATTTATTTTATTAGTCTTTATTTTGAAATGAACATACCTATTTTGTGTCATGAAGCTAAAGATATTTTGCCTTAAATAGTCCATTCTGAGTCTTAGATTTTATTTTATAATTTATATTATATTTAATCTATTATTACACATTATCCATATTTTTATTTTTATTTCTTAATGTTAAGTCGGTTTCTTTTGTAAAACTCACAGAGCTTTTAACATTCCAGTATATTTTTGCCTTTTTTGCCTTTTCTATATATTTAAATTAACTTTGTTTGTTTGTTTGTTTGTTTGTTTTCAAGACAGGGTTTCTCTGTGTAGCCCTGGCTGTCCTGGAACTCACTCTGTAGACCAGGCTGACCTTGAACTCAGAAATCCATCTGTCTCTGTCTCTCAAGTGCTGGGATTAAAGGTGTGCGCCACCACTGTCTGGCTTTTTGTTTGTTTGTTTTTTAAATTAACTTTTAATTATAGATTACCATGTGAGATTTTCATATGTATAAAGTTATGCTATATATTTATAAACAAAGTAAAATTGAAATTGTCATTAAGGGTTCATTGTAATACTTAAAGGATTACAATGACCCCACTCCTACTTTGATTTCTCTTTTATTGCATACCTTGCTTTGATTCATTTCTTAGATCTTTGGAGTATAATATCAGTAACTTTTTCAGGAGGCCTGGCTGAATTATGTATTTTTGAGGAGCCTTTGCATATGGAGAAGTCCACTGCAGTTGAAAAACAATTTAGCTGGACACTGAATTCTTGGGGGAATGTTCTCTTTAGGGACTGAGAAGATAGCTCAGTGGCTAAAGTGACTGCTGTGTAAGCAGAAAGAACCAAATCTGGATCCTTAGCACCATATAAAAGGATATCATGATAATGTCTGTCTTCAACCCCAGTGATGGGGTGGGGATGCATGCCTGACAGGGACTTGATGGCCAACCAGTTTTACTGAAACAGCTACCTTTTTGGTTCATTGGCAGACATATCTGAAAGCCATAAAGTTGGAGACGTTATTAACAAGACAATCTGTGTCAACTTATGGTCCTAATAAGGCCCTTATAGTGTGCACACCTGTATGTAACACAGAGAGAGGAAGGGGGAGGAGGGAAGGAAGGTAGGTGGGAGGAGGAGAAGGAGAGAGTCATTTTAGAGAGCATATTTATACAGAGTTGTCCTAAGTAGACACATATACTGCAAATGAGTATCAGCTCATTTGGAACTTACGGGAAATCCTGTGGGTGGTGTCCTTGTTTGAAGATGCTTTATTGGATGCACAAGCTGTTTAGATGTTTATTGGATGCCAAAGGTGAATGACTGGCAAGTTGAGAATTTAAACCCAGGGGAAGTTTTTCAAACTCTTTGATAATAAGCACTAGGCATTTGGTGCATTAGATGGTCAGGTTCAATTACTGTCTCTAGGTATTTACAGATGTTAAATCATTGTCTTTATCAAAGTTTATAAAAGAGATCGCTGAAGTTAGTTTTTCATGGAATGGGAAAGAATAGAAGGAACTGCCAAGTAGAGAGAGCGAAGTGCATGAAGACCTCCAGCAGCATGGTCTTCATGTGGGTCTCGAACAACTGGAGCAGGGGCTATGCCCAAAGCTGTTGCCTGTACTTGGGACATAATTTTCTAGCTAGGGTGTCTTGTCTGTTCTCAACTGGAGAGCATGGGCCTAGCCCTACAGAGATTTGATGTGCCAGGATGGGGTGAGGGTAGCCAGGGGGCCCTACCCACTCAGAGGAGAAGGAGATGGTGGATAGGGAAAGAATTGTAGGAGGGAGGGAGTGACCAGGATGGGGGGCAGTGCACAGGACATAAAGTGAATAAGTTAAGAAAAATGGTAGATGTAGTGAGTTCTAGACCAGGTAAGGGACAATGAGCCCTGAGAAATGTTCTGTGTATTTAGAAACTAGATAAATGAGTCTGTGTGGTTAGTGTTAAGAATTTTTGTGCTTTTCAGAAAGGAGTGGAATTGAAAGATTTTACACAGAATTGGATAATTTCCAGTTTCTACTTCAAGAATGAGTTGAACAGAGCACACGGGCAGATGAGGAACCCATTTAGAAAAATGTGAAGCCAATCGATGATATTGACCTGGGCCAGTTTTTGGCACTGGAGGTGGGAAGGAAAGATAATTTCAGAAGCAAGTACAAACTAAATGTTCTATATTTTTAAGTTCAAATAGTTTGATTTGAGTGTTGATGGTGGCTTTGAAGGATGGTTCATAGTAAATGGCAAGACTCTGGGGCTAAGGTTTGAATTGAGCATCTCCATGAGGAAGTGAGAGTTTAATGACTTTATTTTTCACGAAGCAATAGGCAAGATGGAATGTGCTGAGAGTATCATAAGATGAAGAGTCAGAGTTTCAAGTTTTGAAGTGGTGATGGAAGGGAGAAGGAAATGATTAGAGAGTGTTGCATCTAAGTGTTGAGCTACCAAGGGTTTAAATATTAGATTCTGACAGATTAGATGGACCATGTGTTTTGCAGAGAGATGATTCTTCTGGGTTGGAGAAATTCCCTGAAGTAGGAGAGCTTGGGAGAGTTTGAGGTTGCATGAGAAATTAAGCACAAGATGAAGTCTGAGGTTGGGTTTGCTGTCATTTACACTCAGCATGGTGCCTGCGGTGGCCAGGCTATTGCTAGGTGCAGAAAGTATATGACTAATGAACCTAGTCTTATCTGTGTGGTAACTAATAGTTTTCTTTTAACATTTAGATGAAATTCTTTAGCTTAATGATTGGGACATATTTATGTTAAATATGTTTAAATATTCTGGGTCTCAGAACCAGAACCACTTTATGAAAAGCATAGATATAATAATAGTACCTGCCTCATAGGTACTTGTGAAGTTTCAACCAAGTTACACGCATGTAGTGTTTAGCTTCTGACTTAGTAGTCAGTCAATATCTATTAACAATAAAATTATTAAGTTTATTGCTATGGGCATCCTTCCAACCTGTGAGTTTGTCTGGGTTTGTATTGGCTGCTTTTCTTGTTGCTATGAGAAAACACCTGAGAGAGAAACTAAAGAGCAGATGTACTGAAGTTCATAGCTTCAGAGCCACCAGTTCTTACTTGTTTGCTCCCGGGTTCTAGGTGTATAGTCTCCATTTCATGGTCAAAGGAAGTGAAGAACAAGATACAGGAAGAGGGCAGGGTGGAGACAGATAATAAGAACTGATCTCAGTGATGTTCTTCTTCCAAATTTGCTAGCTAGAGTCATTCAACAAATATTTACTTTATACTTACTAAGTATGGATACTAGGTTGGACTGCTATTAGTCCAACCAATTATGTTAGAGTCCTCACAACCTAATTGTCTCTGTAAACTTCTCCCAGACATACTCAAAGATGTACTTTATTAGTCTCTTAGACAGTTATCATCACTGTCTTACCCAGAAATCTTCCAATTTTTAGTAGGGCTTGGACAATTTGGAAGGCACTAGCATCCTTTTAGATCTTGATTGTACCACATTCAAGTTCTCCTTTGAAAGGTTCCCAACTTCCAATTCTGGGACCATTTGAATGGGATATGGCACTTCAGTTTCTGGTAGGAACTTGGAGAGTATATGAATGCCCATATTATATCCTTCTGATCACACTGGATCAATAGGTCCAAGCAGTGGTAATGAAATTGTGAATTAATCTGGAGGCACATTAATGATGAAAATACCTTTATCTCTCCTCTGTGGTAACCATATAGATCTTTAGTTTTTCCCATATGATTGATAGTATGAAGTGGAGCCATGATGTGTGTCTGTGAAAGTCATTTCAGGGACACAAGACAAGCATCAGAGCAGTGGATCTCAACTATTCTAATGCTGGAACTCTTTAATACAAACAGTGCCTCCTGTTGTGGTGATACCAAACCATAAAATTATTTTTGTTGCTACTTCATAGCTGTAATTTTGCCACTGTTATGAACTGTATTGCAAATCTCTGTATTTTCCTGTGAAAGGTTGTTCAACTCCCAAAGGGGTTGTGACCCATACATTGAGAATGACATGTTCAGGGGCGCACCAAGAAAGGATTCAACAGAGGACAGAGCAGACCAAAGCTTGGGTAGAATATTTTGAACTCCTGGATTAAACCTACATAAAGCTGATTGCCCTCCAGATCTCCCATTATGTGAATTAGCACATTTAATTTACTGCCTAAAGTAGTTAAAGTAGGACTTTGTTATGCATACTGTGCATTCATAATTGATTTATAATTTTCATTACAAATGTGATTTCTTTACCTCATTCTTATATTGAGCAAGAAAGATTTATTCTTTTAATAATCTCATGTAGAAATTCCATTTCTAGAATAATCAATAGATATTAGGTCATTAAGTACTACTTATATTTATTTCAGAATAAGTTAAACTTCTAGACCAAAGTAATATTTTGAAAGTCATTGTCTTTTTGAAAGAATTATGCTACAATTCTCATGTGACTAAGCCAATTATATTTCTATGTACAAATTAGTTTTTCTCAGAGATTTATTTCAGTTTTAAATATGAAACAAGTGTATCACATAAATATATTTTATTATTCATTATAAAGCTGAGTTCAGCATTTTACTCTTCAATATCCAGTATTAAACTTCTGCATTTCTACATCCTTTTAAGTTTGAGAGACCATGGTTTCTATTATTCAGAGAAAACTTTTGAGGGAGAATGAAATCTAAAGACTGATAGACCTGGGTTCTGTACTCAGCTTCTCTACTTACTTTCTCAGTGAACATGAATGAGTTATTTATTTAACTCTGAGTCTCAAGTTTTTCTTCATAAATTTGGAATGACAGCATAATTTCCCAGGGGATATGCAATGAGGAACATGAAATCATGTGAAGCTCTTAGTCCTTGGAAAGACACTTCAAAGCTCAGAGGAACCCATTTTCCTCATTATCTCCAATTAAATTGCAAAATATTTATCATAAAAATACACCAAGCAGGTGTATTTTTTAAAAATTAAAAGCATTGAATGAATTCTTTACTAGATTCTGAACATCCCATGAAAAATGGCTAATGATGGAGCTTTCCTTTGGCCCTTGCTCTATGCCATTCTATGTCACCTTTATGTTGGCGTTGAATGATGTATATTTAAGGCTCGTTATAGGAATGCTCGTGGTTCAGGGAACACTATGCAGTTCAGAGCAGCACAGAGAGGATTTTTGAATTAGATTCCCCACCATGTTATCTATACATCAGCTTATTTGTATATTGTCTTGTTTTGGTTTGTTGGCAAGCTCATGTTGCTTCGTTGAGTTTTTGACCTCATATTATTTTGTGTTGCTAACTGTGTAGCTCATAATAAGGAAATTGAAAAAATATGTGTGCAGTCAAGCTGAAAACTGCCCACTTAATAGGAACACAGAGAGAAATACCTCCTCTTTTGTTTTATTCTTATTTTTGAAGTGATTTCAACACTTGGATGTGAAGACTGCTGGAAGGCCTTTGTCTTTCATAGTGCCTTTTTCTTTCTTTCCATAAATAATTTTGAAATGATTTTCACACTAAAGAAATTTTACTTTCCCCCTGGATCTCAGTTCTAACTTAAACAACAACCAGAAACCATTAAGATCTTCTATTTATATATCTGCTCAGAGGCCTCATGTCTTTGACATGGTCATGCCTGTTGGATCCTTCCTCCATTCCCAGCTGGAGACTGAGTAGAAGTAGCTAGGGAACCTCATGAAACACAGAGATAAACATACCCAAGTCTGAGTCCATCTGAAAACTGGTACAACCGCCTCAATGACTGAGTTTTCCCTTTTATTGTGCAAGTTAATTCAGGAGGGAGAAATTAGCCTTGGAAAGACAGCAAAGACAAAAGTAGGTAAACAAAACATTGCCTTCTGCAGTGCTTCTCAGTGATATGGTAGTTACACTTAGAAGCAAGAATCATAATGAGGTCATGATTAAAACCTTGGATTTGGTGTCTTGGGTTTGATTACCCAGTTGCCAGTTACTCACCATGAGACATTAGAAAGAGCCAGTCTCTTTGTATGCCTCTATAATGTAGAGGTAACAAGCAGGAAGTAAAGATAAATAAAACAGAAATGCTTGTAACAGAGGTTGTTATTTTTCTATTGCTGTGACAAAACACCATGGCCAAGGTGACTTATAAAAGGAAGCATTTAATTTGGGACCTGTAGACTTAGAGTTTTCAAAACCTACTTTAATAAGAGTTTTTCAAACACTGTCGAAGAAGAGGGTCGACCTTCTTCTAGCCCACTATCTAAAGATAAGGGAGAGAAGATGGTAAATAGGACAAGGGCATGTGGACCTATTTAGAAGTAGTTCCTTGGGGGCAATTCCAATTTCTATTATCAGGGTACCAGCAGTCTAGTTCAGTAGTGTCAGGGTACCAACAGTCCAGTTCACCAAACACAAATCAGCAGTGGTGGTCTGATCCAACAGGAACAGCCAGGCCTCCAGTGAATTGGCAGGAGTCAGTGAGAGTGACCAGAACCAGCCAAAATTCAAGTTGTTCTCTGCTATGCCTCTCTCAATGAAGTGAAGATTAGCAAAGATGTAAGGCCAAGGAAGCATTGCATAGCTTGCAATGCAAGTGCCCATCGCTGTCTGTTGAGTCCTACTTATATTTTCTCCACACATCACGTGTCCACCCATGGATCTGCTCAACCAAATATTACATGAGTCTGCATCACATGATACAATCAGAAATTTCCACTTCGGGGGCCCATGGTTTGAACAGGTAGTAGACCATTGTGCTGTAAACATGCCAGGGGGCAGGTATGGCACGAAGCACTCACTATGAGAGCTCACACTTTGAGCAACCACCAATCTCAATCTCTCTCTCTCTCTCCCATCTCCTTCCCTCTCTCTCGCTCTGTATCCTGTATGTGTATATAATTTACGAATATTATGAATAGATATTTAATATGAATAAATTACAATTAGACAGAGTTGACCACAAGGTGTAATGTTAGGATTACATAAATCTGATCACATGAGAATCAGTGACAACGTTTTTTTATTAATTTTTTATTAACTTACACAGTCGAAATGATAATGTGTCTCATTTAATTTTAACTGACATCTCTCATTCATAAATTTCTTGATAAGCACAGGAAACATGCTTTGTATAAGCAAGACCTAAAGTAGAAAGAGATCAATGTGTTTTGGCTTTCAGAGCAGTACTTTTGTTATTGTCTTAAGGACTGCAGACACTCCCCAGATGACTCCAGCTCTCCATTCCTCCTGTTTTAACTGATATCCTTGAAAAGATGTCATATACCCACTGGATATTAGAGTTTATTATGTTTCTCTTGGATCTAACACTCATTTCATTGCAGCTGTCTGCTCCTAAAACAAAACAAAAATAAACAACAATGAAAAACTCAACATGTCCTCATTGGTCTTGACAGTTCGATGAATCACATATTGTTTGTTTTTCCTTTCTTTCCGAACCTCTTTTTCTCTCTGAACTTCCTTATTTCTAATTCTTCTGTATTCTTATACCCCTCTTAATCTCTCTGAATATCATTTGTAATTATTTATTAAATTATAGCTTTGCAGGATTTCTCTCTCAGACACTTCATTATATCCCCCTTAGATAGTTTGATCTGAGCTAACCCAAGCTAATAACTTCATGTACTGCATTTAAACTGTCCCAATTTATATTTCTCAGCTTATGTCAACTTAGACAAGGCAATAAACTAACCTCCAGTGGAAAGAATTCTTTTAAGACTCTTGATTAAAATAAGAGGTAAAGAGTGTTGGTCTACTTCAGGAAGGACACAGTGTGCACATCATATAGTATATGGTAATTTCCTTGTATGTCAGCCAAACTTCCCCTTTGGCTGAATCTACTTTATGAACAATGGGACTGTAGCCTGGTTTCACCCATAGTTTAACTATTTAGTTTTAGCCTTTCTCATGCCTACTCCCAACACCCCCACTATTTCTACACCATACATTGGAGGTCAACATAAGACTACAAAAATAAATAAGAACATCAAATTCTCAGAAAAAGAAGGGTAAGCAGATCCTTTGGTTTAAAGTGTGGTTGTTTGGCCTCTGGTTGTCTGAGAAATTTTGTAACAAGATGAAATCCAGTGCTATTCATCACTGATATGCAATCAAATATTCCAAAGATCATTAATAATTTAGAGGAGACATATTAAATATTCCCAAGGGATGTATGTACTACTAAGTAGCTCTGGTACTCAATATTGTCCCTGTGTATTCTTTGGAGTTTATCAACTGTGCACTAAAAATCAGCTAGGTACTTATTCAGAGTTCATCCCACCATCTTACTTCCAATCCATCCTATGGAACCTGTAGATGACCCTTCTCCCACTCTACCAATGTCAGTGGTTCACCCATTACTCTATCTTGAAAAGCTCACCTCTTATCTACATCACCAGACCTTGGTGCAAATATTATTATTTGTGTTCTTGAGAGAAGCTCAATCACTTTTGTTAACATTGTAGAATTCTACTAGACAATTGTCATATTTGATTAAATACTTATTGGTTTGTATTTTTATTTATTAATTTTATTATAAATTTTACTTCTATTTCATACATATATACAACAAAATATTATCATATCGACCTCATTTTCTCCTTCTAACTCCATTTCCTTTACCAACTTGTTCCTTTTCAGCCCCCCCAACTCTCTCTCTTTCTCTCTCTTCGTGACCTACTAAATTTAGTTAATGATGCCCATATGTGTTTGGATTTGGGGCCATCTGCTGCAGTATGGAAAACATACCTGTGGCCACCCCACAAAAGAACAATTCTCTCCTTTTCCCAGCAGCTATCAGATGCCAATAGCCTGTCATTACAGAGTGGGGAGTGGAGAGCACCTTTCTCATCTATGCCTGAATTTTGGCTGGGTTTATCCTGTATGGTAATCAGTTGCTTTGAGTTTATCTGTCCTGTAGCGGTATCATCCTTTCATAGAATTCCTCTCCATCCTATGGCTGTTAATTTGTTCTAGCCACTTTTTCTCTGTGTTCTCTGAGCCTTGCAGGTGGGGTTGGTGGTAGGGTAGATAAAGATACATCATTTGGGGCTGTGTTCTCAGTCTGTTATTCTGAGCACTTTGACAAGCTATGAGTCTCTTCATTAACTGCTACCCATTGCAAAAAGAAGTTTCCATAGCCAAGATTAAAAGAAACACAAATATGTGGATATAAATATTAGATAATTATTGAACAAAATAACAATAGCAGATTCTACTCTAGAACATATGCCCTCCCATCTATGGGCTTTTGATTAGGATTGCAGTACAGGCCTTGACATTTTCTCCGATGGAGCAAGCCTCAAATCCAATCAGAAAGTGTGTCATTATTGTGCCAGTGGGAATATCCTGCCTGGCAAGTAGGTATTACAGCATGCAGATGCCAGAAATAGGTAAGATTATTGATGACTATAATCTCCCAGTAGACCCACAGACCTTCTGGGTCTATGAAAGCTCTCTAGCAGGAAGGAAGTTAGTAGGTCCTTTCAGTTAGATTTCTCTATGTCCTGAAACCAACATGTATAGTGTTTTCAGCAGTAGGGTCTACCATATGTGTGTGGTAGATAACAAAGAGCAATAACAGTAGCCTGTGTTGTTTTGAATTCCTTTTTGATGAAAAGAGACATCAAACAAAAGACACGATAAAGTAGTAGAACAACATGGCCATGAATATTACTCAGCCTTAGAAAAATGCCTCTTTCTTCACAACATTGTTGAGTCATCTCCTCATGGTCAGTCTAGTTTCCTTACCCACTATTTTGTATCCACTTTCTCCAACTATTTAACAAGATCAATTTGTTACTAAGCACAGTTCTGTGGATTCTATACATTTATACTCTATTCCTCCTTTAGCAGGGCAAAGTCACTTCTTAGCCCAGCACCTACACTGTCCATTTCTTTGTGAAGCCTTTTGCATCTCCCCACCTGCCCTGGGATTGACAATTTTCTTCCTGAACACTCTTTTCATCAGCTACTTTACTCATTATTCTGTGACCCGTGTTTTGATAACTTGCCTTTTCTTCCTCGGTAGGGTTTAAGCTTCTTAAAAAGCCCACAACGTTCTTTTGTGCTTATTCTTGTCTCCTCCAGCAGTGTTTGCAGCATAAAATAGAAATGACTTATGAATTGGGGAACCTGAACTTTTAGGACTACACACATCTCTATATCAGTCTGCGCTATGTTTTATAGGATGTCCCTGTCTTCTAGACATTGTACTAGAAATTTTATTTTATACTAGAATTTTTATTTTATAATCAAAACTATGTATACGTTGGTGGATAGAAGGATCTTTAGAAGAGCAGTTTCTGCACACAATCACTGCAACATGGCAAGGTAATAAAGTGTGTGGTCACGAGCACAGGCTATGATTTTGCTGTTTCTCTACTTTGAGGCAGGCTCTTAGGCAGCATGGCCTCAAACGCCTGATCTTCATGCCAACACCCCCAAAATGCCAAGAGTATAACCTTGTGAGTCATGCCATCTTGAGGTCACAGACTCTAGATCTAGACTGAACCTCATTTCTGCTACCAATAAGCTATGACCTGAGGAAGCCACTTATTCCAACAAGGTCTCCTGTTTAGCATCTGGGATACAGGTAAAGTAGACTTTCTGTTCCCTGGAGGTTGCTGAGACAATGAAATAAATTAATATGTACAACATGCTTAGGACTGTTCTGGTACATGACTGGTGTTCAGTAGATTTTAGCTATAGCTTACTGTTATTAGTATTAGTTCACAGAATCCTCTCTGTCTGTTTCTCCTTCGGAAACATGAACTTGAGAGTGGTCAATGCTATCTTTTCTTGACTTTGTATTTAAGTGACCACCACAGTGGTACACAGTAAACACTGAAAGAGAAGAACTAGAAGAAAGCTCTTCTTTGCCTTAGAAGTGCACTTGGATTGCTTTGCTTCCTGCCATGGGGCATCCAAACAATTTTCTTTGTCGCCCACATCAACTTCATATTTAACCCTGCTGTTTTTCATTTACTTTATAATTCAATCATAATGAATTTTAAAACCCACTCTAACTTCCAAGAACCTCTAGGGACTTGCTTCATCAGTCTGACATCACATTCATTTACATTTCTGATTTTTTTTTTGTTTCCTTGTATGAGGGCTAAGCATGGTTCCAGTAAAACACTTTTAAGATTGCATTACGTATACTGTGTGCTATTTATTTCTGGCTACATGTTCAAATTAACAAGCAAGAAATTGCTTATGCTCTGGTCAGCTATTGCAAACTGTAATGTTATATCTACTGCAATTGAAAAAAAAATTGGATCCTGACTATTCCTTTGTTACATCTAAACTAAGAGTTTAAATGAAAAATATTTTCATGGAAGCATAGCCAACCTGAGTTGAGGGAGAAGTTGATCACTTCCCCAAGCTGGTACATTTTTCTGTAGTCCCCATGATAAATAATTATTTGTCCTCTGGATGGATTGTTCTGGAATAGTAGGTACATCATTTCCAAAGACATCTTCCTTTGCTGGTTTTTTTTGCCTTGTGAGAAATTATTTTTTATACTATCCTGAAGAACAATTTAGTGTTGAGTGAGTCCCAATCTTCTAAATTAGCCCTAAATATTTGAAAATAGATATTTTAATTCTGACATAAGTTGGTATATTATATTGATGGTCTGGATCCTGGAAAACACATAATTTCGTATTATTTTACAGGGAATGAAGTGGAAATAATTTAAGCTCTAAAAAGTTGCCAATTGTCACACATTTGCCCCCTGAATTGCCCTTTGTACTGAGGAAGCAGCTTAAGAGATTTATATTTTTAAGAGGCTACGAATTTGAAAGAGAAAGCAAGGGTATTTG
>JADRCC010557036.1:0-15336 GCA_019843855.1 Hylomyscus alleni | reverse complement strand
TCAGTAGAAGAAATAAAAATGTCTAAGAAATACTTGAAGGAATATTCATTATTCTTAGTAATTAAGAAAATATAAATTAGGACAACTTTGAGATAACCCAGCCTCCCAGACAGGATGGCAACAAATACTGTCAATGTTGTAGAGAAAAAGGAACCCTCACTCACTGTTGGTGGAACTGCAAGTTGGTGTTGCCACTCTGAGAATCAGTTTGGAGAATCCTCAAAACAACTACAAATAAATTTGTCATATGATTCAGATATATCACTCCTTGGCACATAGACAAAGGATCCAACAAATAATCTCTTAGCAATTGCTCCACAGATAATCACTTCGCAATGTTCATTGTTTCCCTATTCACAATAGTCATGAAATGGCAACAATCTAAATATCTTTCAATAAAAAGATAATGAAAATGTGACTCTCCAAACAATTTATACTATAAATGTAGTCATGGGTAGCTTCTCAGTGGTCAACAGTGGGTCCCTATTGCTCTAGACACTACATGCTTAGGAATCAAGACTGATGACTTGAGGTAGATCTGGTCTGAAGGCTCTTTTCTTCTGTCTAGCTTCCATGGTTTCAGAAAATACAGTGCAAGCTACCAATGGAGAGAAGCAATAAAACAGTCTGATATAACTGCTATACTTATGAACCATGAAAATGACTAATGACCAACCTGGCAACATTCCTGTAAAGTCCCAATAAGTGGCATCTACATGTTGGTGGGAATCACATGTTAATTAAAATAACTTTGAGATTTTATCTCACCCATGAGAATGGCAACACATTCTGGTGAGTCTGTGGAACTCAATGCCCACTCAATTTCAAGTAAATTATACTTGGTATTGAAAACCTTCCTGGGGTCAATGAGGTCATGAACATTAGGAAAGAATCTACTGCCATCATTTTACTATATGAGCATAATTCTTTTACTACATTCTAATACTTGTAGTTATATTCATAGTTAAGTGTAGCTACCACCCCTCATCCAAGAAGCCTCTCTTTACAGCAGATGGAGACCATCACATCTCAACACACGGCAGATTAATATATTATGGGGGACCCAAGCCCCAACTGATGCATCTACACCATGGGCTCCTGCATCTGTAGCTCAGGGAACATCAGGAGAAAAAGCAACACGAAGATTGTAACAACCAGAATATCAGGGAGTCTATGGTGAAACTTCCCTTCATAGAAATGTCTGCATAAATAAGACCAGCACAATGGCAATACTTATGGATAGAATAAGGTGGAAGAGGAAAAATTTCATGGGGTTCTACCAATATACTAGAAATTATTGGTGACAAACAATTGCAGAGAAAGAAGAATTAGTCTCTCTCAGGGATGAGGTCCCCACCATTGGTTGTCTAAGGCAGAGTGGTCAGCCTTATATACACACAAATAGCAAAAATAGACTCAGAAAGCTGTATTTACATATTTGAGAGTACATACATTCATACTTATATTCATGTACATATGCATGCATGTGTAACAGTATGATCAAAAGGAAGCTATCAACTTGAGTAGGGAGACACTGGAGGGGCTAAGAGAGAGTACCTCAGAAGGGCTGGAGAGAGGACAGGGAGAGTGAAAGTGATGTGACTCTAGTTCAATTAAAAACATATTTAGAAACTAAATAAACTTCTCAGACTATTATACCCATTCTCATATTTTTCTCTAATTCTTCAGTTTTTTACAATGTGTCTTTGGTTTCTGTCACACTTCTCCAAAAGAATCTCCTGGAGACTATAAGGCACAGCCAACAATCCATCAGTATGTTTTTGTGGTTCTCCCCTCTCTCACTGACTGTAGGCCAATAGCGGGCACTGGGAGCAGAGACATGGAACAGGTGGTTCTGAAGGTCCCAACCTAATATTATAAACTCCATTTTGTATTCAGACTCCATCTTATGTTGAGCTTGTCCTCAGGCTAAGCTCAGTTATTGGAAAAAGACACAAATTGTTTCAGGAACCAAGACACACCCTCGTAACAGCCACAACTTTCCTAATAACACCTACTGCACTGTTAGTGACCCCCAATTGCTCTTTGGAGGAAAACACTTAATGTTCAGATATCTCAAAGTAGATTCGTCAAATTAGTCACAATTGCACTTAACAAGTAGAAATCATTGCTAACCAATATGTGCCAAGTTGTAATTTCTTAAATGTTGACCAATCATATAACTGCCAAGTTGGGAAGCCCCACATCCTGCTGAAATCATGATAAAAAGACAAGATTTTAGTAACTCGGGGCCTTCCACACCCATCTTCTGTGTTGGAGAGGTTGGAGGGTTCCAGCTCAAGCTCAGATAAAGGCTCTCTTTGTTTTTGAATGGGAGCTGGACTCCTAGTGGTTTTTGTGGGGTGGTCTGTGGGGACCCTGCAATCTGGGCATAACAGTTAGGAATCCCTGTGAGTATGTATGTTGGGACTCTCAATTGAGAGGCAGATCAACTTTTCTTAGGGTAGCTGAAGGATTATGAAAATGTTGGGGGACCTAGGGTAGGGACATCAAGGATGGGCAAAGGTCATTGGCTGGGAACTTAGGGTACCTGGAATGCCTCATTAACATGGGAAGCATTTCGGGAATCTCAGATGCTATCTGAACAGGTTTTGTCAGGAGAAAGGAAATTAGTCCTATAAACTAATTGAGGCTACATGATATTTCTCAGGTAGAGGCAAGTATGGAGGTTTGCCAGGCAAAGTCAGAGAAAGAGTGCCCTATATTGCCTCAAGCATGATGGCTACCTGGTCATAGTGGACTTTGACCTTAATTTGCAGAGTTTTCCCATGTGTTTTAGTCTGCATTTCTTTGGTTTCCAGAGATAGAGTTTCTATTGTAAACAATAACAACTTTAGAGCACTCTTTGACCTCTGGCTTCTGTGGATCAGTTTTACTTTGACTGTCTCCTGCCTCCTGCCTCCTGCCCTCTGCCCCCCTGCCCCCTGACTCCTGACTCCTGACTCCTGACTCCTGACTCCTGCCTATAAAGAGCTGCGGTGTACCATGCCTTGAGATGGTTCTGGTTCCCGCCTTCCACTATCCCGAAAGTGAGTGCTCTCTTGAGATAAGTCCTGAATTGGCTACACTTGCTGTCTCTGGCTGCTTCCACATTGTGTGACCTATCTGCTGTTCCCACGTGGCCTGCAGGGGTTGGCGGGCACAAGGTATTTAGGTCCGTGGGCATATCCCAGGACCACCACCAGAGAACCACCAGAGAAGGAGAGCTAGCATGTAACATCAAGGGGCTAGCCAGAATAAGAAGCTAGCTAGCTAGAAGAAGTGTAAAAGGAGTAAGCATGCAAAAAAGTTCCTGAATAAACTGCTTAAGGAAGACTCGTGGTCGTGTCCTTTCTTGCTGGTCAAGAGGGCTGCGGCACCTGCCCATGATCTCTTAGACCTCAAGTCTCTTGTATTTCTTTGCCCTCTTTCTTCATTCACATGTAACTAAACATACACTTAGTTAAATGAATAACTAGTGAATGTTTAGTAGCTGCAACTCAAGTGAGTACTGGTATGCAATCACAGCATGGACTCCTCCATGGTCCTGTTGGAGAGACTTGGGAAACCATTATGCTCAATGAAACTCTCAAAGACATTTCTATGACCTTTCATTATGTGTAAAATTCTCATTATTCATTCTTTATTACTTTTGGCTCAGGAATTTATGATCCTTGTTGAAATGCAAAAAATGTTCTCCAGGAGGCTTCACACAGTCAGCTACACCTTAAGTCAAAATAGAAAAAAAAAAAAGTCAAATTATCTAACAGAACACAGGCCAGGAGGCATAAAATGCAGAACAGATACATTGTAATGAAGTAGGGGACAGAGGTGAGAGCACACTGGCTTATGGGAAGCATTCTCTGGAAGAAGTTAGCCATTCATTTGGCCCTGTGGCATCCAAAGCAAAAATCTCCAAGGTCTGGCTGTGTGCCTAAGTTAGAAAGCCAAAAAATAATTCTGTAAATAAATTCCCATGACTGAATAAGCTGAGCATTTTGAAAATATGAGCTCTCAGTGTATCCCCTTCCAATACTGCCGAGTAAATGCCTCTGAGTCACTGGAGATGCTTCCCCAGAGGAGCTTAGTCTAATTAGGAGTGATGATGAAGGCAATCTCCATCAGAGCTTTCACTCTGGGAAAGCCTCAGGGACCTGTTCCCGTGCCTGCAGATTCTCCTTCACCTCCACCGCAGTGATTTGAAGTGAACACTCTTTGATACTGGGCATTTCTACACTGAACTACACACTGTGTTGTAATGATGAGACATTTTCTCCGCACAGAGGGAGTTCTTGCCTATCTTAAAAACTGACACTAATTCAGCACCCTCATGTTTCTCATAAAATATTACTATTTTTACATGGGATAGAATTGGAGTTTGGAGAACATAGGTTTTTTTTTTCTTTTTCTTTTTCTTTTTTTTTTTTTTTCAAGACAGGGTTTCTCTGTGTAACCCTGGCTGTCCTGGAACTCACTCTGTAGACCAGGCTGGCCTCGAACTCGGAAATCCTCCTGCCTCTGCCTCCCAAGTGCTGGGATTAAAGGCGTGCGCCACCACCGCTCTATGACTTTAAAAAACATAGAGAACAGTGGTGTTGGAAGTCCCATATTATGTTACTGTTGAAAGCTGCAGCTCTGTAGCACTATCTTTATTTAAACTTTTCTTCTGCTTAAGCTTTTCTTTAAAGCTTAGATTTACTATTAGGTGTTGCCAAGTTAATGAGTCTTCATTAGGTGAAATTCTTACTGTGATATTCCTGTGAAGCTTTACGGTCTCTATATTCTAGCATTTGCCTTCTTGACTGTGTGTCTACAATATTAAATAGAAACTAGTGTTTCCTGAAGTGACTACAATCCTGTATTCAGTATTCTATATTAAAGAAAGATAGTATATTCAGAGGCTGTCAGTATGTAGCATGTTCCTGAGTAACCATAAGGTCATTGATGCTGTAAAGTTGGTTTTTGTTAAGTATAGCAAAAGAGTGTTTGGACAAGAAACAAGTATCAATGGTTTTAGCTCCAACTAGCAAAAGATATTCCACATGCTATCAAGTTACCAAGATAGGTTTTTCAGGTTGAAATCTTTCTTGCTTCTTTTGATGTCAGATTTCTAGATCATTAAAGGCATTAGAGGTAAGTAATTCGTAGATAAAAGAGAATGTATTTTTTTAAAAAATAAAACTTTCATTTAAAATAAATATACTCGAAAGATAGGTTGGTTGTCTCTGTGTTGTATTGGTGTATCCAACAGCCTCCCATCACTGTAAACAGTATCTGAGAGATGGTTTACTTGGCTTATAGTTTTGATGATTCTATGATTGGTGAGCTGTGTGGCTTTGAGATAATAGAAAAACAGCCCACCATTATGTGAATACACAAGAGAATCAAACTGTTCAATTCATGGTCACAAAGAAGAAGAAAAAGGAAAGATCTGGGTCTCACAATACCCTCCAATGTCTCTGATGATCCAAGAACCACAACCACTGCCTCACCTCTTAAAAGTTATAACTCTCATTACCTGGGAAACTAAATTGTTAACATAGGGACCCTGGAGGAACTTTCAAGATTGAAAAATCACAGCTTTAGGTAACTTAGCCACTTAATATTGACAATAAATGACAAGGAAAAATAATTGCGTGTGTGCAGACACATGAAGCAGAAGCTTTTAGCTTTCCTAAAACCCTCACATTGGAACTGGAGAGCTGGCTCAGCACTTAAGAGAACTGGATGCTCTTCCAGAGATCTAAAGTTAGTTGCATTCCAACTGCCTCTATCAGGAAGCTCAAACCTACCTGTCGCTCTAGGTCCAGAAGATTTGACACTCTCTCCTGACCTTCTAGGTACACACACTTACATGTACATATGCATGTATGCACACAACTAAAAATAGAATAAATTATTAACAACAATAACAGTAACATCTTAATGTGGATCTAGGGCTGCAGATTAAAAGTATTCAGTGAGCACTAAAACTGTTGATGTCTGGCCCCATTTCCACTCAGCTAAATCATGATCTCCAGAAGGAGGCTGGATCTTGGGAATCATTAGTTTTAAAAGCTCTCTGCTGGTTCCAATATGCAATGAGACTTGAGAGTCATCACTTATAATTGTTCTCATAATTAAGCATTCTTTTTGAAGAACCAGCTTTAAGTCCCAATTTTTTTAAGAACTGCACCCAGAGTTGATCCTTTCGTTCACTCTTTCTTCCCGGGAGGTTGCCTTGCTCTGGCCAAGTAGTATCTTTTTAAGTAAACGGTTGTTGCTTACGCAAGCTTCTGGTTTAGGCTCCTCTCTTGAATGATCTGCATGTTCTAATCAGAGAATACTACGTGTTGTTTCGTTTTTTATCACCTTGTCTTTCCTTTAACATTTTCTATTTCAGACCAGCAGTAAGGTTTGCATATTGAGTTGCTTTCTTCTTGCTGGATGTTCTGTTTCCTGACAAATTTCTCCAGCTCCTAAGGCCTTTCCCAGTTCTCCTTCAAACACATTCTAATGTCTGCTCTCTGGGACACACTTTATTTTCCTTATTTTCTCTTTTTTTTCTTTCTAAATATGTTGTTACAAAGTTTCATATTTGCAGATCATTATGTTGCTGGCTTTCATTTTTGTTTGAAATTTCTCTGTTCTTGTGTGCACATATACACATGGATGTTTAAGTTGAGACAGGGTCTCGTGTATTTTAGGTTGTCTCTAAATTCCGTATATATCAAAGGATGACCTTGAACTTCTGATCTACCTGCCTCTGTCTAACAAGTGCTGGCAGTATAGGTGTGCACCACCTCTTCAGTCTTACCTGTGTCTTATGTGGGGGATCAAACCCAGGGATGTAACCAAGGGATCCAACTCATGCCTCCACTCCTTTCTGTCTTATTTTTAAGTATATGTTGCTGTAAGTCTTTGTTAATGCATACATTTCTAAAGGACTTAAAACTAATAGTGGAATTTTTATTGTTTTGTTTCAGACTGACTGGAGGAGAATTTGAGGACTGACATGCCACACTTTAAGAGCTTTTAGTTTTTTAAAATTTTTTAATTATTTAATGTTTTTACTTTTCTTGACTATTTGAAAGGGCACTCTGCTAGCAGAACCACCTTTTCAGGCTACCAGAAGATACTTTCCTGCATCTGAGACAGCAGAATCATCTAAGTGATTGTGCGGTAGTAACACTTTACTGTGACTTAGGGGCACAATGTTATTTTTCAGACTATTTCTCTGCCTATGTTACAACAAGAGAACATTGTTGTGCAATAGTCCATGGACAAAAACTTCCATGTGTGACGTAGCTGAAGGTTTAGCATTGGAGATGTAGGAATTAGCTTTTTCTCAAATAATCCCAGACCCTTGTATCCACTCCTATCCCTATAAGATTTAGATATTGGATTCATAAGATTTTGTTTTATTGTTTATGTTATATAATTCATTTATAAAAGCGAAAATCACATTTAATATCAGCTAGCAAAATGGGACTATAATATTCTATGTTTGTGAATCAGCAGTTAGTCTTTTATATTTGTTTTGTTTCTTTTAGGAGTATTTTATTAGTACACATAAAATAGCTAAGAGGCAAAATACTTTCTTTTTGTTTAGGTGTAACTTGGGAAACATATTTTGCTCCTGACCATAAATTGAAAAATAGTGGTAGTCATGATTAAGTCATCCTAACATGGAAACCTTTGTTAAGTGCCTGCTACATGTATAACATTCTGAAAGGGATGTGGGATATACTACATTACATATAATTAGTATTATTAGTAGTATTATTAAGGAGATTAAAATACATTGTGGGAAATATGATCATGACTATAAAGAGTAGCAACATTTGTTACAATAGTGAGTATGATATATTTTTGCTATATCTGCTACATCAGTCAAAATTTCTTCAAATTTGAGGGGAAGCTTTAAAATGCCCAACTTGTCAACAGGGATAAAAGAAGTAAAAGCAGAATAAATACGATGTAAAAGTTTAGACACCGAGGTGAATTGATAACTGCAAATGAGCACCACCTTTATGATTCCTCTCAGCAAAGACCTCATATTTTTCATTTCTGACAAAAGACCTGATTTATCTGCAGAGAGCAAGATGTTTTTATAGCAGTGCACTCAGACAGGAATACATCTCAGAGGCTTTTATACAGTGAATATCATGCTGCATAATAAAATCAGCTACAGTTTTACAAATAACAGGGAACGTAAGTCCACAGAGAAAAGTCTAGATGTGGCCATCTGTGAGATGAACAGCATGTCTTGAATGAAAGCAAAGTTTTATATGAGAAATTGAGCTAATAAAATACCAAGACACATGCTTTATCTTCCAAAATTATATCTTGTAAAATTCATATGTCTTATAAAATATTACATGAATTTGAAATAAATTTAGACAGTCAATAATAGAAAATTGATGTTAACCATTCCTTTCCTCTTTCTTTTAAAGCACTGAAGTACATCCCTGACACAGCTATTTCTTCGTATAGTCATTTGAATGAAATCTAATATCTCGGTATCAGAACACGAAAGGATCACTGTACCTTTTCATCTTTTTTTTTTCATTTTCTCCCAAAGTTTATTACAATTTTCACTTTTGATTTCATATTAGAAAAACTAATCTCTAATTATTTAAATGAACGTCATTTTACTTTGAATCTCAGTGTTACCTAGTAGGATATTTGGAATTTTTTCTGATCTCTTAAACTGTACTCTAGTGTAGAAACTGCGTATAGTGTTATATTTACATTGTCAGCATCACATTTTTCCTTACTATGTATATAGTAGTTTCTTCTCAGATCCATATCCTCTCTCTTGGAGGGAAACCTCTTCAAATTTGATGTTTTCAGGAAAGAGAATAACAGGATACTCAAAGGGATGGCAAAACACTCCACCCTGCAGGGAAACTTGCTCACTAACACAGGAAGTAACAACTCAAATAGCTTCAGGAAGTCCCTGAAACTGACCAGATTCTTTAGGCTCCTTCTTCCCCAAGAGTGATTAAATAATAGCAGATAATAGTGGAGAGTTGAGAAATAACTCAAGACAAATCTACTGCTTGACTAACTGAACTACCTGGAAAGGCAGGTTCTACAGTGTGCTCCAGGTTTCTAGATCGTATGAACTTTTGGCCAGGCTTGGGTGGACTTTGGTGATGCAGCTGGCTTTGAGACGTTTCTGCTCCTTTATGTAACCCCTCACCCATATTTCTCTAAGAAAGTCCAATAAAACTCACTGCTTCACCAAATTGTGCTTTTGCAATGTCTGTACTTTTTCTCTAGTTGATTCACTCACTTTCTGAGGAGAGTAAATACCTGTTCATATTTCCCAAAGAATAGTGTCACGTAACACCATTAAACTAGTGGTGGTCAAAGATTATCCCAAGTTTCAGCTGAAAATAAACTCTTGTGCAGAACCTTGTCATGTTTTACTTTGGTTGAATCATGTGTTCAGTGTATAGCATTTTGGCTTTCCTTTCAGTATCTAACTGCATTTCTTCTTTTCAAAAACAATGTTATGTTATCATTAAGATTCCTTGCCTTCACAGCCTGTGTTCTTGAAGACAGCCTCTGCATTTCTTTCCTAGCAAAGGGCTTTCTCGAACAGTTGCCACGATTGGTTTAATGTGCTTTGTGTTTTAGAAAGTTGTTTTCACTTCCAACCATCCAGTTCTGATGGATCCTCTTTTTCATTTTGTTGATCTCTTTTTATCTCCTTTCTTCTTTGTAAAGAAAAAGTATTTGGGCAATAACATTTTGCTGTTTTGTTTGCCTAAAAATGTTTACTTTGTCTTCAAGTTTGTTGGAACTATGTGTGAAAGTCTGGGCCTAGATGAATTTAGCCTAAGACAATGAAAGCATCACTCATCCTCATAGATTCCTGTGACTTTCCATTCACTAGGTTACTACGTCATCTCAGAGATATCCTCCACCCTTGATTCCAGTTGACTGTCCAAGTACTCTCTTCCTCCATACCCTGACCCAATCCCTTCTGTTCCTATCTCTGCAGTGAGAGATATGATTTCTTAAAAAATACCCAGTTATGGCATAAGAATGTTTTTGTTTTAATCCCAGATTTGGACTATGGGGCTTCTATGGATTATCCCCAGAGGATAACTGATTTGTTTCATGCTCTTGTGAGGACAGCTGGATATAGTTTATGTTTGGAATTCCAGGAACTCTTGAGAGCTCCTAAAAATTCCCCAGAAAGGCTATAGCTGCAACTTCTTCCACTGTTGCTGTTTTGCTGGGTTGCTGGGTTGCTGAGTTGTAGGGTTAGTGGGTTGCTGGGTTACTGGGTTGTAGGGTTACTGGGTTGCTGGGTTGCTGGGTTGCTGGGTTGTAGGGTTGCTGGGCTACTGGGTTGCTGGGTTGTAGGGTTGCTGGGCTACTGGGTTGCTGGGTTGTAGGGTTGTAGGGTTGCTGGGTTGCTGGGTTGCTGGGTTGTAGGGTTGTAGGGTTACTGGGTTGCTGGGTTGTAGGGTTGTAGGGTTGCTGGGTTGCTGGGTTGTAGGGTTGCTGGGTTACTGGGTTGCTGGGTTGTAGGGTTACTGGGTTGCTAGGTTGCTGGGTTGTTGTTTGCTTGATTGCTAGCCTGCTATTTGTTGCTGGTTGGAGGTATCTTGACAATGAAGATTGGACTTACTCCAAGGACCATGATAGCCCTAATCAGCAGGAAGTAGTTGAAAGTTATCTAGGTCTTCTTTCTCCCCTGAACTTCTTTGAGGTTAGAAGGAATTGTGGTAGAGAAGAGTGACAGATATAAGAATCAAAAAGTATGGTTACACATCCTGAGATCCATTCCTGACCAATCACCTCTCCCCATCCACCCACAATGTGTATTTTCTCTTCTCAGGGAGATTCATGAATCTCACCTTGAGCTTTTGGGTCTGTGCATTGTAGCATGTATCCCTTACTTTATTGCTAATACTCACTTATAAGTGAGTATATATGAAGATTGTGTTTCTGGGTCTGGGTTACCTCACTCAGCATGCTCTTTTCTAGTTGAATCTATTTAATTGCAATTTCAGAACATCATTATTTTTTTTTAAAGATTTATTTATTAATTATATGTAAGTACATTGTAGCTGTACTTCAGACACCTCAGAAGAGGGCATCTGATTTCATTACAGATGGTTGTGAGCCACCATGTGGTTGCTGGGATTTGACCTCAGGACCTTTGGAAGAGCAGCCAGTGCTCTTAACCACTGAGCCATCTCGACAGCCCCAGAACGTCATTATTTTTAATAGATGAATAATATTATATTGTGTAAATGTACCACATTTTCTTTATCCATTCTTCAGCTGAGGGACACCTAGGTTGTCCACAGATTCTGGTTATTATGAATAAAGCTGCTATGAACATAGTTGAACAAGTGTCCTTGTGGTATCCTTGAATATACTTTAGGTACATGCCCAGGAGTGGTAATAGCTGCTTCTTGAGGCAGAAAGTTTCATATTGATTTTCAAAGTTACCATAAAATTTGCACTCCTAACAGCAATAGAGGAATGTTCCCCTTGCTCCATATTCTTACCAACTTGAGCTGCCACTTGAGGATTTTTTTTTAATCTTAGCCATTTTGACTAGTTTATGATGGAATTTCAGAGACATTTTGATTTGAATTTCTAATGACTAAGAGTATTGAACTTTTTTTTTTTTTTTACTTCTCAGCCACTAGAGATTCATCTGCTAAGAATTTTGTTTAGATGTATACCTCACTTTTAGTTGGGTTATTTGATTTGTTGGTGTCTAGATTCTTAAGTTCTTTATATATTTTGGATATCATCCATTTGTCAGATGTTGGGCTGCTGAAGATGTCTTCCCATTCTGTAGAATACCATTTGTCCTGTTACAGTGTCCTTTGCCTTTCAGAAGCTTTTCAGTTTCTTGAGACCCATTCATTAATTGTTGATATTCTATTTTGAGGAATTATTTGAGGAGTATTGATATTAACTCTTCTTTGTAAATTTGATAGAATTCTGTGCTAAAACCAGGTGTCCTGGGATTTTTTTTATTTTTTGGTCAGGAGACTTTTAATCAATGCTTCTATTTCCTTAGGGATTATATCTATTTAGATTGTTTATCTGAGCTTTATTTCACTTGGTAAGTGAAATCCTTCAAAAATTGTCCATTTTTAAATGCTTTAAATTATGTGGAGTACAGGTTTAAAGTAGAACCTAATGATTATTTGGATTTCCTCCCTCTTTATTGTTATATCTCCCTGTTCATTTCTGATTTTATTAATTTGTATATTCTCTTTCTGCCGTTTGGTTAGTCTTTCAAGGAATCAACTCTTTGTTTCATTGATTCTTTGTATTGTTCTCTTTGTTTCTATTGTATTGCTTTCATTCCTGAGTTTGATTATTTTCTACTGTCTAACTTCTTGGTTATGTTTGCTTCTTTTTTTTTTCTAGCTTTCAGGTAGGCTGTAAGTTGTTAAAATGAGGTTGCACTATTTTTTTATTATGAAGGCCCTTAACACTATAAACTTTCCTATTATCACTGCTTTAATTGTGTCCCATAAGTTTGGGTATGTTGTACCTTCATTTTCATGGAATTCTAGAAAGTCTTTGATTTCTTCCTTGACCCAGTGGTCATTCTGCAGGAAATTGTTCAGTTTCCATGAGTAGATAAGCTTTATATTGTTTCTGTTGTTGTTGAAATCCAGCTTTAATCCATGGTGATCTGAGAAGATACAATGGGTTATTTCAATTTTCTTGTATCTGTTGAGTGGTGCTTTGGGTATGTGACCAGGCATATGGTCAGTTATGGAGAAGGTCCTGTGAGGTACTAAGAAGATATATAAAAATATATAAAAATATATATTATATTTTGGTTGAAATGTTCTGGAAATTAACTATTAGGTCCATTTGAGTCATAACATTTGTTAGTTCCATTATTTCTCTGCTTAGTTTCTGTCTGGATGACTGGCCTATTCATCAGAGTGAAGTGTTGAAGTTACTCACCATTAACATGTGGGATTTGATGTGTTATTTAAGTGTTAGTAGTGTTTCTTTAAGAAACGTGTATTCTCTTATATTTGTGATCTATATGTTCAGAAATGAGACATCATCATGGTGGATTTTTCCTTTGATGAGTATGAAGGGTCCTAACCCATCTCTTTTGACTAATTTTGGTTGGAAGTCTACTTCCTTAGACATCAGAGTGTCTAAACCAGCTTGATTTTGGGTCCATTTGCTTCGAAAATATTTTCCTAGCCTTTTACTCTGAGGTAATGTCTACCTTTGGCGTTGAGGTGTCCTTCTTAAATGCACCAGAGTGCTAAACCCTGTTACACATCCATTCTGTTAGCCTGTGTGTTTTTACTTGAGAAATTGAGTCCAAAATGAGGGATATTAATACCAGGTGGTTGTTAATTCCTATTATTTTGATGTTGTTGTTTTTGTGTGTGTGTATGTTTCACTTTTGTTGGTTTTGCTGACATGTAATTATTTCTCATGTTTTTTGGGCATCGTTAACATTTTTGGGGTAGAGTTTTCATTCTAGCATCTTCTATAGATCTAAATTTATGGATAGATATTATTTAAATTTGGTTGTGTCATGGAATATCTTGTTTTCTCCATCTTTGGTGACTGAAAGTTTTGCTGTATATAGTAGTCTGTGCAGGCATCTGTGATCTCTTAGAATTGGCAAGACATCTACTCAGACCCTTCTGTTTTTTGGGGTGAGTTTTGAGTTTCTGTTGAGAAATTGGGTGTAATTCTAATAGGTCTGGCTGTATAGGTTACTTGGCATTTTTCCCTTCCAGCTTTAATATTCTTTCTTTGTTCTATACACTTAGCGTTCTATTATGTGGTGGGGATCTTTATCTTTATGGTCTAATATATTTTGGTGTTCTTTAATTTTCTCGTGCATTTATGGGCATCTTTTTCTTAAGATTAGATTCTATAATTTGGTTGAAACTAATTTATGGGACTTTGAGATGGAAATCTTCTTCTTCTATTCCTATTATTCTTAGCTTTGGTTTTTTTTCATAGCGACCATATTTCCTGGATTTTTTCTGACAGGAAAGTTTAGATTCAACATTTTTGTGCTGAAATATCAATTTCTACCTATGCCAAAGATTTTCTCTCCCTTCTCTTGCATTGTTTTGGTGATGATTGTGTCTGTACCTTCCCTTGCACTGTTTTGGCGATGATTGTGTCTGTACCTTCCCTTGCATTGTTTTGGCGATGATTGTGTCTATAGTTCCTATTTGCTTTCCTAGATTTCCTATCTTCAGAATTTCCTCAGTTTGTGTTTTCTTTTTTGCTTCCATTTTCATTTTCAAGTCTTGAACAGTTTTATTTATTGAATCGTTTTCTTTCTTTTGTTCCTTTTATTGTATTTTTCTGTATTTCTTAAACTAGTGCATTAATTTCCTCTTCAAAAGCTACTATCTTCATAAGATTCAATGACCTTCATAAGGTCATTTTCTTGTGCTTCAGCTAGGTAATAATATCTAGGGCTTGCTGAAGTACGATAGCTGGGCTCTGGTGCTGGTATAGTCCCTGGCAGTTGCTGATGGTGTTTTCATGCTGGCCTCCACTCAGCTGTGTTTGGGAGTTATTATAGGCTTGATGATTTCTGAGTTTAGCTTTGTTGGATGGATGTGTTTGGATGTTTTTTCCTTTAGTTTTTGTTTCCTGTCTGGTCTTCAGGCCTGAGTAGCCTGGATTTCTGGTGACTAGTAAGTTTTCAGTTCCAATAGGTATTTCTTCTTCTTCTTTTTTTTTTCTTTCTTTTTTTGGCCTGCATGACCTCTGAGGTTTCAAGTGTCAGTGTTTCTGGGGTCCCTAGCATCAGTGTGGCCTCTAGAAACTGGAGGTCTTTTGCCAAAGGTGTAGAGAAGAATATGGAGCCCATGGGATGGGCTCCAATTTTGAAATTACTTTAAAAAGTTTTTTTTTGTCTTCAGTAGTGTTCTATTATTACAAACAAAACAAAGGCTAGGTGTCGTTCTACTGTTTGGGATGAGGAAGTAGTTTCACCCACCATATTTTAGAAAATCTGTAATTAAAAAATATATTTTTGTCTCTTTGGAATAGACAGAAATATTTTCAAACTAACTATGCCTCATTGCAAGCTTTAAGCTTCAGGGATGTCTTTATGAAGAACTTGGGAGCTTGAAATAATATCCTACAGGAAGCTCAATTTCACACCTCCCATTTTCTCTTGGAGCTCAGGAGCTTGACTTATGCTGGGTCCTTGCATGATGTTACAAAACTGCCTCCTGTCGTAGAGATATGGGAAATTTATTTTCTCATTTGATCAAGCTAATTAGCAAATCTAAATGGCTGCCCTTGGTATCAGGTCATTCCAGGATGAGCTGGGTCTACACTTTGGCTGTC
>JADRCC010557022.1:0-12294 GCA_019843855.1 Hylomyscus alleni | reverse complement strand
ATGGGATATGCTGTGCTTATGACAGAGGACAGGATCTCAAGAGAAGGAAGCATCTGATGCCTCTCACAGCCCCGCCTTGAATTACCTACCACACTTGTCCTTTCCAGACTACTCTCCAGCCCAAAGAGAGTTACAAGACTAATCCCCAAATCAGTGGTGAAAGGATTATGATTCATCCACAGGAACACCGTGCTGAATGTCGAGACAAGTAATAGGAACACACAGTGGCATCCTTTATAATATATTACATAGTAGAAAACATTAGACCTCCAAAAACTCCAAGTCATTAGATCATTAGGTCATTTCAGGTAAAAGATCAGAGTCATAGAAATTTTTACCACTTTTTTGGATAAAATGGCTTTAAAGAGACTATAATCAATGACTTCATTTTACAAGTAAGTGAGTGTGTCCTAAAAATATTGAATGACTGTTAGCAGTGATTGGATCCTGTTAGTGGAAAAGATAAATGTGAAACCCTACTTATCATTCCCTGCAATTAATGCATTACTGTTTCCCACTGGTTAATTGAATATTCTAGACTGGATGTTCTCTGAGAAGTTAAAAAAAAAAAAAGGTGAAAATTTCCAATATACCATAGCAAAGCTAGAAAGGAGTTCCCTGGAGTTCTTTTCTCAGCCTGGAAATATTTAATGGTTCAAATTCAGTTCCACCAAAACTAAATGACCATTTAAAGTCAGTTAGCTTAAAGTTGTACAGGTAAAACCTTAACACTTAAGCCAAACTCTGAAGAACACAAGAACAAGGTCGGAAAAGTACAATTTGTATTTTCCATGACTATCACGCTAATAAAAATTATTTAAAATAGTTCACATTAGCCTTAAGTACCATAGTGCCTGAACTATTATGAAGTAAATACATAAACACCAGAAGGTCTGTTGATTATTTACTGGCATTTGAAGAGTTGGTTCTTTTAGAGATTGCATTTAGCCAAAATGCTCAGTGAACCACAGTGCTCATAATCATTTCAGAAAATAAGAAGTGTCTGTGTGGCCAGGCAGTGGTGGCACACACCTTTAATCCCAGCACTTGGGAGGCAGAGGCAGGAGGATTTCTGAGTTTGCCACCAGCCTGGTCTACAGAGTGAGTTCCAGGACAGCCAGGACTACTACACAGAGAAACCCTGTTTCGAAAAACAAAAACAAGAAAAACAAAAAAAAAAAGTGTCTGTGTGAACACAAACAATATTTGCAGACTCCATAAAATTGTTTGCATATGAAGAAATAATTCTCTCTAATTTTACCTCTCTATTAACCCTACAAATTATTATCTAAAAACTTCAGGGTTCTTATAGTAAAATAATTACACAATTTTAATTTAATTACCATTTTAAGCTTAATTTTTTGTGTTCTTGACGTACTTAATTACAAACACCTTTTCAATCTTTTAAAAAGTAATTATCTAAGACATCTGGTAAGCAAGCAATTATACCCCAGAAAATGACATGGAGTAGCTTGCCTACTTGGATAACACTCCAGGCTAAGGACCTCTAGAAGAGAAATATATGGATACTGGACTTAGTATATGTGTGAAGGATACATATAAGATGTAGAAGTATTAGAAATATCAGATTAGCTTGTGACCAATGGCTGGATTATAAAGGAAATTCAGATAGATAGATAGATAGATAGATAGATAGATAGATAGATACATAGATAGATACATAGATAGATACATAGATAGATGCATAAAAAGATAGAATTTTCTTTCTTATTTTTACATAATATTTTATTAATTCTTTGAAAATTTCATATGATGTATTTTTATCTTAGTCATCTCCAGTTCTTTCGCATAGCTCCTCTCAGATCCACCCTCCTATCTCTCCACTCAACTCAATTCACATCCACTTTTATAAATAATCTATATGCTGTCCACACACTTATGGAAGTGAAGCCATCCATTGGAGCATGGCCTACATTCTCAGGGCCAAACCCTTCTAATAAATCTGTTCTTTAAACAGAAGCCATCAATGATCAAGAACTTCACAGTTAAGGATGGGGGCTCCTGGGTACCTTCCTGATCCATGCTAGAATGTTGGCTGGCTTGATCTTGTATAGACCTTGTCAGGCAACCACAGCTGTTGTGTGTTCATGAATGCATTGGTACTGCCATATCCAGAAGATACTGGTTCACTGCAGTACTTCATGAGTTCTGTCTCTTGCGCCCTCCATCCTTTCTTCTTGGATGGTACTTGAGCTTTAGTGGTTTGATGAATGGTGTAGATGTTCCATATGTGGCTAAGCACTCCATATACACTTATTCTCTGCACACTGACCAGGTGTGAGTTTCTACATTAACCACCATCTACTGAACAAACTTTTCTAATGATGTCTGTGAGCTTCACTAATGTATGGATATAGGAATACAAGTTGAGGGAACACTCTGATATTGTGATCATTTAACAAAATAATTATAGTAGGTTCACCTCTAGGGTCTATGAAATCCCCAACCATGGGTTCTTGGGCAGATTTACCAAGAACAAACACATACAAGTACAATACATGTGTTTTTTCCTCTGGAGAAGGCCTTAAATCCAATCAGAAAGCAGATTATTATTGCATAACATTTATGCCACCACTATGCCCATCATTATTGTGGTTTACAGGTTTCACAGTTGAGCCAGACCATTGATAACTTTCCCCATCTGGTACTAGGAAAGCTAACCTGCAGAGAAGAATCTTCTTGGTCCGTGCCAACTTGATTTTTCCATGTCCTGTGACCAAAGTGTGTGGCACTTTCAGCAGTAAGGGCTTGCCATCAACTTTTAGTGGATACCATGAGCAGTAACCATAGCTAGTATTGTTTGGCATTCTTTTCAGGACATCACTGCTAACAGTTCAAGGGAAGGTACTCCACAGCTAGCACTAGGCTTTTAATTTGGCAGCCTATAGCTTCTAGAAGAAGCTTGGCCTCCTGGGTAGGCTAACTCCAATTAAACTACTTCCTATGAATATAAATATGCATATATACACTGTAGAAGCTTGTCGAATGGGTTTCCATACAGCTTTTCAAACGTTCTTAGCATTCATTATCCCTCCCCCATCCTCCTCTGACTTACTCTCTATTCTTCTCCCTACTTAAACCTCTCTCTCCCAAGATAATTGGTGTTTAATTGTTAGCCTCTAAGACAAACCAGGAACTGAGATCACCAAAGCAACTTCAAAAGGATGAATGGATACGATATATTTAGAAAAGTTTGAAAATAACATCTTTGGGGGGATGGAGGGATGGAGCGATGGTGCAGTGGTTAAGCGCACTTACTACCCTTCCAGAGCACCAGAGTTGGTTCCCAGAGCCCAGGTTAAATATCTTTAACTCCAGCTTCAGGAATCAATGAACATCCTCATCTGGCTTCCACAGGTGCCTAGATGGACATATGCATATATATTTAGATACACATACAAGCACATGCATGCACACACATGAATACACATGTACCCATGCATGATACACACAAAAACATGAATGCACATGCATGCATACACAAATAGTAATTTTTTAAAGTAAAATTAAAACAACTTTATTTCATGAATTTCTGCATTTGCCTGGCTCATGCCCCTTTGTACCTCACATCCGTTAGGTCTTAGGTTTAGGTATTTTTTTTTCCTGAAATGAGCTCTTTCTCTAAGTCTGAACTAAGGCTAATGGCTGTACAGGGCACTTTGAACTTGGCTTATGATAGAATCTCCATAACAAGGTTGCTTATCTAGTATGTCCCATGTACATTTAGGAACCATGTCAATTCTCATGCATGTGAAGACAGTACTTCAACTCTGACCTGCAACTTCAACCCTTGTTTTATCAGCGAGTGTGTTCCTGGCATCTGGCCAAATTTCTGGCTATATGTAGGTATCCTACATATTTGTTGATTGAATAAAATGTAATGAAGTAAAAGTCTCTCTCTTCCCTCCCTCCCTCTCTTTCCTTCCCTTCCCACCGTGTGTGTGTGTGTGTGTGTGTGTGTGTGTGTGTGTGTGTGTATGCACACATTGTGGGAATTAGGGGTTCCCCTGTAAGGTATTATAATGTATTAAATTTACTATATTAAGAACTGCTCTAGTCCCTGGATGTGATGTCAATTCTTGGGAAGCTGGAGTGGGAGAATTATGAGTTTGAATCCAGCCTGGACTGCATAGCAAGAGCCTGTCTCAAAATTAAAAATAAAACTGCTATACAAGTAAAATTTAGAAACCCTCTGAACTTAAGAGAATTCAAAGACCTTATCAAATATCAACATGTAATGAATTAAACATTATCACTGAAATCGTGGTGCTAGAAGAGTATGGAAATGTATGGATTTTAATAGACTTCAAGAACTCTAACTCAATATGAAAAAATTATAAAGTTTAAGCATGTCTAAAGGAGAATAAATGACTGAATAAATAATATTAGAAATACTCAATAATGCCAGGCAGTGGTGGTGCACGCCTTTAATCCCAGCACTTGGGAGGCAGAGGCAAGAGGATTTCTGAGTTCGAGGTCAACCTGGTCTACAGAGTGAGTTTCAGGACAGCCAGTGCTACACAGAGAAACTCTGTCTCGAAAAACCAAAAAAAAAAAAAAAAAAAAGGAATACTCAATACTTTCAGAAAGTTAAATAAATCCTGTAAGATCAAGGAGCTAAGATCAATTTAGCTTTCAAATGTTACAAGATTTCTAATAAGATACAATTAACTACAAAGAAGAAACAAACTACATAAAAGCTCTAATTGTGGCAATGCAGAGCAGAGCAGCATCTGAAAAGGAAAGACAGCTACACTGAGCCGTTTAGCAAATAGTTACTCATTTGGCTCTCAAGAGCAGACACCACATCTTTCAGTGGAAAGTTGGTCAAGGAAGATGGACAATCTGGAGAATATATACAACTGGAAGAGCACGCTTCATTTACTAGTGAATGAAATACAACCCGAAAGAGCAATGCAGCTTCATGTATTATTAAAATGTGGGGAAAAATTAACTTATGACATCAAGTACCTAGTGTTGTTAGGCTAGGAAGAGCATTTTGGCAAGCACTGTGATTAGAAAATGAATTCCTATGTTCTGAAGTATGTTAAGATCTTTAAAGCATCAAGAGTCTTTGCTCTTATTTAGAAATTCTACACACAGGGGTTCATCCGGTCAATTAATTTACAAGCTACCTTAGATATGGAAGGATTCTAAGTTGTGTCTCATTTATCTACTGCTAAATACCACGGCCCCTCACATTCTATGCAAGCAGGCTCCCATTGTGCTAAAACCAGCTCTTCATATAACTTCCTTAATAAACATTTACTTCCGATGATGGGTAAAAGACCATGTGGAGCGCTGGGCATGTGGGAGCAAAGAAGAATTGGAGCACTTCCCTCTCAGGGGAGCACACACCTCTCAGGGGAGCACACACCTCACCTCTCAGGGGAGCACTTACCTCTCAGAGGAGCACTTACCTCTCAGGGGAGCACACAGAACCAGGTGACAGCTAATATTTAGCAACTTGAGTTTTAATGTACTTTCCATGTAGTTTTCCTATACTAAAGGATTTTTTTCCTTCTCAGCATGCAAAGGTGGAAGTTAGTATCATTATTTCATTGAAAACACAGAAGTTTGGTGGTCTTTCTCAAGGTCATTTATCCGATTGTATAAAAACATTAACCATAGTTGCAGGTGTAGATGTAATGCACAGTACATAATTTAAAGTGATAAAAAGTTGTCCAATAATAGTGAAGAACTGAAAGAGTTTAAACTGTGTTTAAATAAATGTTATCGTCATAAAAATGAGCTTCTACAAAATTTTAATGTCATGGAAAATGTTACACAAATACATACACTGAATGCAAATCTCAGCATATATAAACAAGTCCATTTTATTACTAAAATATTATGAATAAATATGTATGTTTACATACCTATGTATACATAAATATATTTATAGTCAGTTAACATTTGCATCCCTTACTGGACTCCAAGCTGATGAGATGGCTCTTAGTTGATTTATCACTGAGCATTTACTCTCATAGCCCTTAGACCTAGGGGATATTAGATTAGGTTGTTTTAAACAAGTTTTAATTAAGTGAATGAATTAAAAGAAAAGTATAACATGATGCTAGTCACTCCTATTCTGTGGTTTCAAGTTTAATGGCCCCAAAAATATTAAATGGAAGCTTCTAGAAATCAACGAATTCCAAGCTTTAAATTGCGAATGACACTGAGCAATACAGTGAAATTCCATGCCACTCTACTCCCGTCCTGCCCAGCATGTGACTCATCCTCTTCTGCTGTATGCAGGCTGTTTGTGCTGTCTACCTGTGAGTCATTCACTCACCATGCCAGTCATTACCTCTCACAGAAAAATATTGATATAGGACTTGAGCAACCTGTGGTTTCAGGTATCTACCAGAGATATTAACATCCCTTGTTCAGATAATAGGGGCTACTATACATCAGAAATACTGGCATTAACTTTCTCTAAGCCCTGACATTGTGACTTATTTTCTCTGTGATAATTTTTTCAGCATTTGCAAAATTCTCTGCAGTAAACATATATAGATTTAATTAACTCATATTTTTTAAAGAATGAAACAGGTTCTAAAAGGAACGTATGTTTCAACAGAATTAGCTTCCCTCTGCTTTAAATAGCAGAAGCATCAATCTGCTGGAAGAGAGGAAATTGGACCAGATGATATTCCAAGGTTCTTGTTACATATGTGTTACCTGGCATACCAGTTATCAATTTATAGTCTCTCAGCTGCAAATTTATACCCCATTGCATGCTCTGCAAATATGGAGATGAGCCCTTTAAGATTCCCCTTTGCTGGATACAAGTTAGGCTTTGTCAATTTGAGGCAAGGAAGAAGGGATTTTTCCTTCCTGGTTCTGCTGTGCACCCTCAGTGAGAATGGTTCCTGGACCATCCTGTAGCCAGCAGCCTCCAATTTTCCCAGCAACCACTTTAGGAAGTTTCACATGGAGAGACTCCAGAAAAACACCTCCCTATAAATAGCCTTTCCCTGGCACTGTAGTGAGTCGATCTTCAGCAAGTTTGAGAAGGCATGCCTTCATCAACTTCAGTGCCTTCCATCCCATATGTCATGGCTGCATCTTCAGTCCGTAACATCCCACTTTGGCTCCACTCAGGTGGGGATCTCCTTCCTTAGCAATCTATCCCATTCCTAGGATAGTGGCTGCTCCTCATAGCTGCCATTACCGTATTTTAAAGAGTCCCCCTTTCTTCTTACTGACCCATCCTTCCGTGTTCTAATCATATTACAGTTGACAATTCTATGGGGGCTGAGGGTTGGAGTGGGTTGGGGGTGTGGATAAAGTCTAACTATGTAACTTTGCTTGGGCTAGAACTCATTCTGAAGACCAGGCTAGCCTTGAATTCACAGGAAATCCTTCCTCCTCTGCCTCCAAAGCGTTAACATTACAGGTGTGTGTGTCATCTCTATATAATGAATAGTTCCTGTTCAAATTACGATATTGTTTCTGTGTACAGCTTATGCCTCACTGCATCTGAACTTTATGAACCTCTAGGATTTTATTATACATCCCATCCTTTTGGCAAAAAAAAAAAAAGTAATGGCCAAAGTTAAAGTGATGCAGGGAGTGTGTTTATCACATAGGCCAAGAATCATAATTATTCAAATATGGAAAGGAGATGCAGGCTCTTAAAGTATATAAAATTCCAAATAAATGGGTGGATACACACTCTAAGCTGAGTAAATATCTCTTAAGCAGGAATGGATGAAAGGTACGGTATTAAGGAAAAATACTCCCTCCGCAATGGCAAATAGCACAAAAGCAGAGCTATTAGCAAACAAGATGTGGGGTGGGGCCAGAAGACAAAACTGTGAATGTAAATGAGAAACGAAATCTGAGTCTCCACACAGAGGCTACCAAATAGAAAGCGAAGCCAGAAGAAATTGGCTCCTTGTTTTTCTGGGCATAACTGCTTAGCTAATTCTGAATATAATTTCTTCAAGTTAGTATAACTCACCTTTTCATTAAAGGGTAATTCAAAATTGTTACACTAAATCTAAACCTGTCCTAAGAAATAGTTCTGCCAAAAGCACAAAAGTAATACAGAGCTGAAGTAATTGTTTAAGAGTCTTAACCTGGAGAAACTTGCACCAAAGCTAAGGAACTAATTCTAGCAATTTCCCAACCTGCATTTACCAGCCATTTATTATACCTGAATTTACCAGCCTTATTTAAGAGGAGTCACTGGGACATTTTAGTGTTTTATTGCTCATGCTTCACACTGCCTTGGTTGAAAATGAGGGAAATCAAAGAAATGGCTGTTTTTAAAGAGCTTGAGATAAAACTAGAGCAAATTAAATATTAACAATATTTAAAATATCATGTTGCAGTAGAGTAAGCACTCAAGAAATACTCACTACCATACAGTTAGTTATCGGTAGTAATATAACAAAGGTCAACCTGACCTTTAATTTCACTACACCTCGTTCATTTGTTTATGCGTCCTTGAACATTTTGCTATGAAGGAGCCTCTGATCTAGTTATGGAAAGTACAATGTTTATGCCTTCCTAATTCTCTACCCAAAGATTGTTTGAATTGCACACTTCTAACTTGATGTGAAATGTTAACAACAACAACAACAATAACAAACTCCTGGATTTTCTTTTTCTGACAATTGTATTATTCCTCAGGGTTCCCATCTTTCTGCGGTTGATTATGCAGCCTAAATCCACTATCTTTCTGTAATTGGTTATGCAATTCAAAATCCACTGTCTAGCCTCACTCACAGAAATATGGTGGATTCATAGGTTAGTGTTCCAGGACCCAAGATCTTTCAGCATTTCGTGAGTTAGCTTTTTATCCCTAGGGTGTGATAACAATGATAAGTATTTCTTTTGGATATTCATCCTAATTATAGCTAAATGTTTCATCGAATGGATACTTATTGTATGCCATGTACTGTACATACATCATCTCACTTCAGGCTCACCCTGGGAAACACTAAGTCACTATGAAGTTCAACATCTCATGAAAAAATACACAAACTCTGAACCCAGACATTTCTTTGAAGCGCATTTGTAATGTATTTATGGCTTCTCGTGCATCTAAAAAATCACACAAAGAAACCTCTGTTTTTTCCTCAACAGAGCACCTGAAAAAGAATTTGTATTTGAGTGCTAGGGTTACAGTTGTGTGCCACTTTGCCGATTGGAAGTGGTGAGGATCGATTTAGAAGGAAGAGAAGGTTCTAATGAGAAGAAGGAAACTACATCACAGATCTACTGAGAGCTGCTACTAGGAGCCAAAAAAGAGAGCGATGAGCTAGTAGTGTCCTTAAGGGAATATTTACTGTGTTGAGGAAATAGAAAGGATATAAGCTAAAACCATAAGCAGTGAGATTGTCCTGGCTGAGGAGGAAGAAGAAAAAGTGAAGGAAAAGTAATAACAATATTCAAGAATTTGTAATGCTGAGTGCAAGAAACAAAAAGAAACTATACTTATCCGAGGCCTGAGCTGTGTTCCGAGATCCTGGGGTGAAGGAGAAATGGGGCAAGAAAATGGAAAGCTTTAAAAACACAGCAGGAGACTTCATGTGATTTGGTATGTCCTGAGTGACTTGTTTTCTGAGCATGAAGTGATGGAGCAACAAGAGTTTATTATGGGGCATCCAAACACCAGGATCTTCATAGACATAGATATACTTACCTTACTCCAAAATTGATTAGATGGGCATCATTTTTGTTTATATATATAAGGAAATTTAGGCTAAATAGAGCTAATAAGCCCACACAAGAGTTCACAGATAAAATGGAGCAAATTCAGAATTGTGCCTACGTATATTGGACTGTAAAGGCCATATTGTGCATGTTCCCATATCTGCTATCGTTGAACATTTTACAATGGAGGGACAGGGTTGAGGGGATAAGGATTCTGGTTAGAAGAAAATTAGCCTAGGCTTGAGCTAGCATGGTTTAGTTTTGTATACACTGAACCAAAAGGAGGAAGATTCCTGTTTGGCAATGAGTCAGCTTAAATTTAAATCAACACTATAAACTGAGCTATGATGTAAAACCTATCATTCAAATGACTGCATTGCCAAGAAATGTTCTAAAGAATTACTGGGACTTTTATTTGTATCATCGATTGTCACTAGAAAATTTGGGAGGTGGAAAAAGTTAGGCATTTAAGAGAAATAGATTTTTAATGTGCCATAAAAAGCTTTGGGAGTCTCTGCATACTTGATATTTTTAAAAGATTTATTTATTAGTATGTGTCTGAGTGAGATAGACAGGCAGATAGATATGAAAATCCATATGTCACAGTACATGTGTGGAGGTCAAAGAACACTTTCAGGAGTCATTTCTCTCCTACCATGGGATCCAGGGAAAGAACTCAGGTCACTCAAGCTTGTATACCACCACACAGGCTCTATTTATTCTTTCAAGTGAATAATTAATGAATTTGTGATGTCTCCCTAAGGTACCTAAAAATGGTATGGTTTTGTCTGATAAATACAGCATCCCAAAAATATCCCTGGTTTCTTAAGGCCATGCCCTTTTACATTCTATGCAGCACAGAATACCCAGGATTTGAATTTACACAAAATATGGACGTGTCAGCTTGGAATTCAAACCCAGGTCCAATCTGATGTTACAACTTGTTTTCTAATATTGCAAGTTAAAATGCTAAATCCCTCCGTAACTCTCAAAATAAAATTAAACATTAAAAATATTCACTGATAAGTTCAGGAGGAATTGAGAACAGCGCTTTTTGAAAGTCTAGCTTTTAATTATTAAAAAAAACATTAATAAAATGGTCAATTATTTACTATGTAGTGGAAACAGGCCCTGCTTCAGAAAACTGTAATTTTTTTGGTAAATATTTATTTACTTTTTTGTGCATTAGTGTTTTATCTGCATGTATGTCTGCGAAAGTGCCACATGGAACTAGAGTTACAGACAGTTGTGAGCTGCCACGTAGGTGTTGGGAATTGAACAAGGGCCCTCTGGAAGAACAGTCAGTGCTCTGAACCACTGAGTCATCTCTCTAGGTCCAAAGAAAGTCGTTTTAATACCTGAAAGACTCATCTTACAGTCCTGCTCTTTAGAAAGGGGACACCTACAGGACCTGTCTTCCTCTCTTGTAGGAATGGTGTTAATTTATCATTGTTGACTTCACTTATGGTCTCTCGATAGGCTTACAAGTCAGAGATCATCAGAATGTTTCCAAGTGCTTGTTTTTATAGATTTTGAAATGAGAATGATACATTTCCTTGAGGTTTTGATGATTCACTCATAAGAAACACCTTAAGGGGAGACATTAATTCTGAAATAAAATGAGATTGCTTTGGACAAAGAAAGACCTGAGAGATGTGGTTCACACTATTAGGTTTGAAACAGTAGCTATAATGAGAGACCAGAAACAAAGGCAGAATTCAATGACCACCACCTGAAGCATTTAGGAAGGCATGGGTATGACCAATCCACCTTTATTGTCTATTGACTGTGTGTAAATATGGATTTCTCTGAATGCCAGTTTCTGAAGGCTATTTAGTGATATTTTCTTTTAAATCAAATTATGTATTTATATGATTTAAAGCACCAAAATTTTATATTTCTTTATTATATGTATACATATATGTATATATACACATACACACAAACACACACAGAGACATATTATGGCAGAATCCTATTTTATCAGGCTGGGAGTTCACTTAGTATGGTGTTTGCCTTGCAAGCAAAGAACCTGAGTCTAATTTGCTGAACTCCAAGTTAAAATAAAACAACAAAGAAACAAAAAAACAAAAACAACAGCAGCTGCCAAGTACCAGCCTCTGCTTAGTTGGGGGTCCTGAAAAAGGGGTATTTATGAGTAGTAAAAGAAATGACTCAAAGTCAAATCATGAGGCACAAGCTGACAGCCATGTAGCCTGCTTGAGATGACTCCCTAAACAGCTCTCTGTAGATAGCTCTTGGCTCTGTAGTCTGTGGGAGATAACTTTCTGCTGTTTCATGCTAGAAAAATTTCTAAAAACACTCTGGATAGCTCATGGGTTTTCTGACCAAAGTCAGAAAAGCTGCTATAAAATATTCTTAGATTTTTTTTTTAGAAAAATTCTATAACATGTTTGGTCTCCAAGAACTTCCCTTTGGGTAGCTGCTAGAAAATATTCTAAAAGAGCTATGTTAGCTCTCTAAGTAGTTCTTGGGATTTCTGACCTTGGTCAGAAATCCTGTTAGAAAAAAATTTCTAAAAAGAACTACATGTTCATTCTCTAGAGATCTCTGGATAGCTCAGTGTTTACTAGAAAAAAAAAT
>JADRCC010557004.1:0-12775 GCA_019843855.1 Hylomyscus alleni | reverse complement strand
GCTTCTCCCTAGCACAGACCCGAGGCTTTTCCAACAGCACATTAGCAACAGCAGCAGTTCCATCAGCCATCACAAATATTTATCAAGGACCCAGTGTGCACATGACAATATCATAAATATGCTGGGGCTGCTGGAGATAAGCAAAAATCAGACCATGCTGTGGATGAGCTACTGATTGGAGATGTTTCAAACAACTAACTACCATGGAAACTGAAATAAATGTAAACATGTATCTGTGTTTATTTGTGTACATGTTTTATGCATTCTTTTTAAAAATGATTCAATGAGTAATACAAAGAATCAGAAAAAGAGATACTTTAATAAAGAAGGTGTTCAAAAACCATTATTTTTCAAAAGGATTTTCCATAAAGTTTTTATTCATTGATTTTATTTTGTTTTGTTTCATTCTTTTTACTAGCTTGTAGAAAATATATTTGGCTATATTATAATGCAGACTACTTGGGCTCTAATCTGTCTTTAGCCTCATCAGAGGCATTTTCTTAACTTTGCAGGATGTGACAGTCCACATGTAAAAGGGAGCGTTGTTTATTTGTTTACTTATTTATTTACATTTTGAGGACCTTTGCTATCTATAAGAATTATAGGGATTATTAAAGAGAGTAAATACATACAGATATAACATAATTCTTTTTACAAAATTATTTTATGCAACTTTAAATCCATTCACTGCATGAAGTAGATGCATACTAACCAAAGAATGAAATTTCCATGAAGTGAATGGACTTTAAAAAATATAACAGGCACTAACTCAAGAAATTAAAGTCATTGTTTTACAGATTGCATCCTATAGAATAATATAAAACAGTTTACCACATTCAACATACTGTCGAACGCTTCTCTCCTGTTGATGTCTTCTTAGCCTCACTGTTCAGAGGCTTGTGGTGATAAGAACAATTTTTTTTTTTTTTAATTTAGAGACACAAGTCCTGGCTGTCCTGAGAGAGTATTTTTGTTTGTTTGGTTGATTGGTTTGGTTTTTTTTATTTTTCTGGGTTTTATTTCTTTGTTTGTTTGTTTTGGTAGTAGTGGTGGTGTTAGTGTGTGTGTATGTATGTGTGTGTGTGTGTGTCTGTGTGTGTGTGTGTGAGTGTGTGTGTGTGTGTGTGTGTGTGTGTGTGTGTGTGCGTGCGTGTGAGTGTGTGTGTGTTTCCCACTGACCACTGAAGCTTATTCTGGATATTCATCCTCTGTCCAGTACATAGCTGGTAAAGATTCTTTCCCATTTAGTGGGTTTCCTTGTCACCTGGTTGTTTCTTTCTTTTGCCGTGAAGAAGCTTTTTAGTTCTATAAAGTCCCACTTATGAAATGTTTGTCTTAATTTTTGGAAAAAAATGAACTCTATTTAGAAAGTTCTGGCCTATACCTATATAGTAAAGAGAACTGCCTACATTTTCTCTGAACAGTGTCGGTATTTTAGCTTTTGCATTTAGGTCTTTGTCTCATTTGGACTTTGGTTTGGTTTGGTGCAAGGAGATAGATATGGGTCAAATTTAATTCTTCTGTATGTGGACATCAGTTTTCCCAGAACCAAGGATGTCCAAGAGACTCTCAAAACACACAGCCTATTGCTGTTGCCCTTGTTGCCCCACAGAGGGGGAAGGTAAGTCTCTACTACTAAAGACACTCTACACTTCTGAAACAGGGCTACAAGCCCCTAACCTAGTACTGACTTACACGTCTTCTCTCTGAGGACTACCTTTCTTGGTAGTCAAAGGTATCAGTCAAATTCCAAAGGATGGAGACAATCAACAGTCCTACCAAGTTATGATGCCTATTAACTTTATCAATGACTAACATGGTATGATAACACTGCAGATGCAATAGTGGCACACATACTTAAGCAGTAACTAACAGCTCTCTAATTGGATTTAATACCTGCTCAACAAAATGAATAGCATTTTTGGTACTGGAAACCTAACCAACTATATAGTGCTAGGGAGGTAGAGTTATAGATCCCAGTCCCAACTAGATACATCTACAAAGGCTCCCAAACCTAAGACTCACAAAACATTTCATAAGAAGGAGTAAAAAGACTGTATGAGCTAGAAGATCAGAGAACTTGCTGTAAAATTCTATCACTCAGTAATTTCAGAAGCTATGCATGCATAGCCTCACCAATGTGACTACACAATTGTTAGCTGAATAACAATGCCATCAGTGAATAGGTCAATATGGATTGAAAATTTTCATGTCTTCAAAGCTACATTTAGACATGCTGATAAGTGAGGAAAAATGGGAGTGAGAAAGGTCGTCTTCCTTAGAGATGAGCACACTATGTTGTTATCCAGAGCCAAGTGCTGAGGCCTAAAATCATACATACAAGTAGCAGTATATAGATGGATCTGGTTATATTAGAACATATATATAGAGAGAGAGACACATGAAATAACAAAGAAAGAGGAAGCCTCGAATTTGAAGAAGAATATAGAAAGGGGAATATGGATGTATTTGGAGGGAGAAAAGATAAAGGAGAAATGCTAGAATACATTACAGTTTCAAAAATAAAAAATAAGCAAAAATAAACAGAAAAGAGAGAAAAAGAGAGAGAGAGAGAACAAAGGAGCACAGCTTTCATAATATATATTTGAGTTGATGACTCCTGTGCCATTCCATAGCTTTGTACACGTGTTTTGATTGCATTCTGTAAAGAATGGCTAGATTAAATGGGAATTACTGGATTTGGAGTAGGACCCACTCAATTACTTTTCATCTCTACAACACTAGAAAACTGTCTCCCTCTCTGATACTTCCAAACATAAAAGACATAGTTATTACTGAAAATGAAATAATTACAAATTCCTATATGACAAATCAACATTCATATTTAATTCCTATCCTTATGATTCCAGAAAGGTGATTTTTTTCACTACTCCAGATTAAAATGAATTTATTGGTTTCCTACTCTGAAGTAGTTATTCTCACAAGCTGCTTCCCTTTGGGGGTGAGGATCCAAGACTGAATAAAAAGAAGAAAGTGCACTGAGGGTCAACACCAGCATGAACATTCATCTCTCTCTCTCTGCTGCCTGAATGGATGTGTGTGACCAAGTACTTCACACACTTGCCACTATGATTTACTCTCTAGGACAGACTATACCCTAAACTTGTGAGGCGAGTCTTTCCTTCCTCAGCTTCTTTTATTAAAAAGTATTTTGTCACAGCAATGAGAACAGTAACTGACAGGACAATCAAATCCTACCTTTAAACAGAAGAATTTATGAATTGAATTTTGCATCCGGAATTAAGAGTGAAAATTCACTCATTCAAAGTGATTTGGTCATAGTGGAAAGAAGGTGTGTGATTATTACTTCTGAGGAGGAAGCTGTGATAAATTGTCCATAGGTAGCAGCATTGAAAATAAATGGAGACAAACCTGTGCCCAGGTGGATCCTAGATTAACTGCAGGAACAAAAAGGTTACTACATTTTTTTTTAATTATCATATTTTGTTTTTTTTTTTAAGTTAAATTTGCTCGTTACATTTCAGGTTTTCTCTCCATATATTCATGTGTAGTACACATGCATGTATATATACATGCTTGCATGTTTGATGATATGCATATGCATAGATACACACATGCACGAGATTGAAGTTGGATAATGTGTTTGGCTATTCTTCATTGCCAAATTGACTACATTTGAAATTACAATCCAAAATGGAGGACAGCCCTCTGTGAGGATGACTTTTTTTCTTAAAGTAATAAGTCCCACTTCTATTCTAGATCTTTGAGTTAGGAAGATACACCCTTAACCTGGGCCACACCTTCTACTGGAAACTTATCTAATGACATTGAAACAAACTGTTGCTCTTTGAATGTTTACTCTCACTTTATTAGCACGTCTATTCCTTCATTGTCAGTAGAGCCTACTTGTTTGGGATTACAGCATATACTGAGGAGCAGCAGAGAAATGCAGCCTTATGGACTGAGCAACTACTGGATTTTTGGACTTTTTATTCACAGTCAACCATTGTCGAATTAATCAGACTGCAGCCCGTTAGTCATTCTAACAAAGCATATATATTCATTCTACAAGATGTCTTACCCTAGAGAACCCTAATACATGTGCCTTCTTCTATTTAAGTGTTAGCATGTCCTAGGGACTATCTGTCTCAGAGTTCTATTTTCTGGGATTAAATGTTCATCTCTACATCTACACAACTCTTATGTGAGTGCTAAATATCTAAAGGCTGATCCTCATGGTTGCTCTGGCAACATTTTACCCACTCGATGGACCTACACTGGAAAAATCTCAAAATTACCATTAACTTCTCATTTTGTAAATAAGGGAACATTTAGATACAGACATGTCACTAGAAATAATAAGATTTAAACTTAAATCTTCATTTATAATCCTAGACATTGAATTATAAAAGCTCCTGGTCAACCTGAAATGCATAAGTCATAGTACAAGATCAGAGACAAAATATTAAAGAAGCTAGAGAAAACTTGCATTTGGCTTCTTACTACATAGTTAAATTGTGATGCTATTAATTATAAAAGGATGTCTGTAAAACTGTATGTAAAGGTTTTTGTTTACACAGAAAGTGCTGAAAGCAGAAGAAATAGTTTAAGGATCTTTTTTCCTCTTCTGAAATTACTTAATTTCTGCATTGCTCTATTAAGTATGCTTTGCTTGATGGGTTGATGGCTGGCTGCATTATGTGTGTTTGTCTCTCTACTGCTCTTCAGAGCCACAACAGCACTTCAGATAATGGCCACCGAGTAATCACCATTGCACAGATGTTGTCTGGTCAGACGCCATGCATCTCTTAGTCTTCTAAACATCAGACTTCCATAGCAGCACACATTGTTATTCATGTGGGAAGAGACAGGATTTCCAAAGCTCATCTCCTTTTCTAAAATATATTTCTTTAATGGACCTAAAATACTACCTACCTAGGAAAAAACATGAAGGGACTGAATGTTGTAATGCTCATATTTTCACATCTGAAGGACTTAAACTACCCTATTTGAGAAAAAAGGAACTACCAGGACACTATAAAACATGATGAGGCAGAACAGTATTCATTTATTTTAAAATATTAGCATATGGCAATTTATAGATGAAAAATCTGTTTGATATATATTTACTATAACACGATAATTATTATACCATTCTCAGATGTATATATGGCTATGTGTACATAATATATAATACACATTATATATTATGAAACTAATATATAATATATGTTTTATATAATATATATATCAGTTAAACCATGAAAATGGAAAGATTTTACAGCTTAGTGATAGGATTAATTACAAAACAAATAAACTGCATTTGTTTTCTAACATATCCTTTACGTTTTATCATTTAAGCTCTTTATAGCTCAGGGTGAATCAAACCTAAGTGTGATCATTTTACAAATGGAATAGGAATAGTAACTGAGATAATGTGACCCATGAACATCTCCATAGATTCTTCTCTGTACAAATTAGCAACCTTGTTTCTGACTTCTCAATACAGCACTCTTGTCAACTTATGCTGCATTAAAGCAATGGGAGATATTTCAAAATCGTGTTTATTCTATCTAACTAAGGTTATCTCAAAAACAAAGCCAGTCCATTTAAGGGCCATTTCATGTAAACCAAGGCCAGTGACCTGAAATAGGACTAGCCAATCATCTAAGCCGACTTTATTGCTGCACATTTCAAACCTATATATCAGTTTCTAAGAAACTATGCACAGCCAGCTGAGAGGACGTTGGACAAGAGGACAGAAATCAAGAATATCCAGGTACTCGATATGAACAATGATCTAGAAGCCCTTCCCGGCAGAGCAGTTATTAGGAAATAACAAATGTTCAAATTCAACTGAATAAGAAACAGAGGAAATCCTCAGAGCATCCTAACAAACATGAGCTTCAACTCAAAAGAAGAAACAAAGAATGTTCCCTTTCCCTTCTCAGTAGCTCCATGGAAGCTGGAATTGCTAAATATGTCTTATGTTCTGCAATCAAACCTTCAGTAATAACCTGAAGTCAATGATTATAGTAGGCTTTGTTGCATGAATATATGGAGATGATGATTGAATCACTAACCTTCAACTTTGGGTTCTTAACTTTCTACTACATGAGATAATTTTTCCTTGTATTGTCTTATTTGTTGCCAAAACCTTTTTACAAATGATAATACAGAACAGAAGATGAAGTTAGAAGTAAGAGATGAGATCTGAAGATGCTGATGTTACAAATTCCTTCCTAACTTTCTCCAGAAATGATCTTACTTGGGAATATACTGCGTCAATGCATAGAGATCAGACTTTTCAAACATTAATGGACACCCTTGTGGGAAGCTTGCTAAAGTTTGTATTCTTATCCAGTAACTAGATCCAAAACGATGCTGATTGCTATCTCAAATCAGCCTTTGAGGAATAGCTAGAGTGAAGACAACAAAGATTGAATGTTGAAATCCGTGAGTATTGATTTAAGCTCCAACAATCTTATCACATGTAGGTAGTATTTCAGAAATTATAAATTACTATTTGAAATCTATTTTACAATAAAGCTTGTAAAATTAAAAATTAAAGCCATGTAAGATGGTGGTGGTGATATTGACAGTGTTGCTGACAAAAGGAGGCTATTGATTGTCAATATGGATAATATTACTAGTAATGTGGTTAACAGTATAGACCTTAGAATGACCTTTACAGGACTGTGTCTGTTTACAATCCCACTAGTAATTGAGGAGTGTTCCCTTTTCTCTACGTCCTCACCAGCATGTGCTGTCCCTTGAGTTTTTAGACTTAGTCATTCTGACTAGTGGGGGGTGGAAGCTCAATATGGTTTTGATTTTCATTTCCGTGGTAACTAAAGATGTTTAGCATTTCTTTTTTTTTAATCATTTTATTTGTTTATATTTCAAATGATACAATTGGAGATTCCTCTATTGAGAATTCTATTTAGTTCTGTGTCCCATATTTTAATTAGGTTACTTGGTTTGTTGGCATTTAACTTCTTGAGTTCTTTATATATTTAGGATATTACCCCTCTGTCAGATGTAGGATTAGTGAAGATCTTTTCCCAATCTGTAGGCTTCTGCTTCATCTTATTGACAGTTTCCTTTGCCTTGTAGAATCCTTTCAGTTTCATGAGGTCCCATTTATCAATCATTGTTTTTAGGGCCTAGGCCATTGGTGTTCTGTTCAGAAAATTGTCTCCTATACCAATTCATTCAAGGCTCTTTCCCACTTTCTCTTCTGTTAGTTTTAATGTATCTGGATTTATGTTGAATTACTTGACTCACTGGGACTTGAGTGTTATGCAAGGTGATAATTATGTATCTATTGGGATTCTTCTAAATGCAGGCATCTAGTTAGAACAGCACCAATTATTGAAGATACTTTTTCTCTATTATATGAGTTTGGCTTCTTTGTCAAAATCCAGGGACCATAGGTGTGTGAGTTTATTTCTGGGTCTTTGGTTCTATTCCATTGATCAACCTATCTGTTTTTGTATTAACATCAGCAGTTTTCATCACTATTGATCTATAGTACAGTTTGAGGTCTGTGATGGTGATTTCTCCAGAGGTTCTTTTATTGTTCAGGATTGTTTTGGTTATCCTGGGTTTTTGTTTTCCCATATGGAACTTAGAATTGTTCTTTCAAAGTCTGTAAAATCTGTATTGGGATTTTGATGGAGATTGCATTAAATCTATAGATTGCTTTTAGTAAGATGGCCAGTTTCATGATGTTAATCCTACCTATCCATTAGCATAAGACATCTTTCCACCTTCTGATATCTTTTTCAATTTCTTTCTTCATGGACTTGAACTTCTTGTTGTACATATGTCTTACTTGCTTGGTTAGACTAAAAAGTTATTTTATACTATTTGTGGCTATGTGAGAGTGTGGTTTCCCTAATTTCCTTCTCCATCTATTTACCATTTGTATAAAGGATAGCTACTGATTCCTTTGAGTTAATTTTATATCCAGCCACTTTGCTGAAGTTGTTTGTCAGCTGTAGGAGTTCTCTGGTAGAATTTAGGAATCACTTATGTATACTATCATACCATCCACAAACAATGATAGCTTGACTTCTTCCTTTCCAATTTATACTCCCTTGATTTACCATTTTTGTCTTATTGCTATAGCTAGAACTTCAAGAACTATACTGAATACAGAGGGGGAGAGTGGGAAGCCTTGTCTTGTCCCTGATTTTAATGAAATTGCTTCAAGTTTCTCTGCATTTAATTTGATGTTGGCTATTGGTTTGCTTCATATTGCTTTTATTATGTTTAGGTATGTGCCTTGAATCTCTGGTCTCTCCAGAACTTTTAAAATATAGAGATGTTGAATATTGTCAAAGACTTTTTCAGCATCTAATGAGATGTTCCTGTGATTTTTGTTTTTCAGTTTATTTATATAGTGGACTGCATTGATGTATTTTGACATACTGAACCATCCCTGCTTTCCTTGGTTGAAGCCTATTTGATCTTGATGAATCATTGTTTTGATATGTTCTTGGATTCCACTGGCAAGAATTTTTTTTATTTATCATTTTATTAGATATTTTCTTTATTTACATTTCAAATATTATCCCCTTTCCTCGTTTTCCCCCTGAAAACTATATTTGGTCGCCTTTTCCCCTCCTCACCAATCCACCCACTCCCACTTCCTGGCCCTGGCATTGTCCTACACTGGGGCATAGATCCAAGGAGCAGAAGGGGTCCAAGCTTCAGTCTTCCTTCGTTTTGAGGTGCATGTGGTCTGTGAATTGTATCTTGGGTATTCCGAGTTTTCGGGCCAATATCCACTTATCACAGGACCAAAGGCCTCTCTTCACACTGATGACTAACAAGGCCATCCTTTGCTACATATGCATCTGGAGCCATGAGTCCCACCATGTGTACTCTTTGGTTAGTGGTTTAGTCCCTGGGAGCTCTAGGGTATTGGTTAGTTCATATTGTTGTTTCTCCTATGAGGCTGCAAACCCCTTCTGCTCCTTGGATCCTATCTCTAGCTCCTCCATTAGGGACCCTGTGCTCAGTCCAATGGATGGCTGTGAGCCTCCACCTCTGTATTTGTCAAGCACTAGTAGGGCCTTTTAGGAGACAGCTATATCAGGCTCCTGTAAGCAATCACTTGTTGGCATCCACAATAGTGTCTGGGTTTGGTTACTGTATACAGGATGGATGCCCAGGTGCGGCAGTCTCTGGATGGTTATTCCTTCGGTGTCTGCTCCACACTTTGTGTCTGTAAGTTCTTCCATGGGTATTTTGTTACCCCTTCTAAGAAGGACTGAAACATCCAAGCTTCAGTCTTCCTTCGTTTTGAGATGCATGTGGTCTGTGAATTGTGTCTTGGGTATTCCGAGTTTTCGGGCCAATATCCACTTATCACTGAATACATATCATGTGTGTTCTTTTGTGACTGGGTTATCTAACTCAAGATGCTATTTTCTAGTTCCATCCATTTGCCTAAGGTTTCATGAAGTCATTGCTTTTAATAGCTGAGTAGTACTCCTTTGTATAAATGTACCACATTTTCTGGATCCGTTCCTCTAATGAAGGACATCTGGGTTGTTTCTAGTTCCTGGCTATTATAAATAAGGCTGCTATGAACATAGTATAGCATGTGTCCTTGTTTTATGTTGGAACATCTTTTGGATATATGCCCAGAAGTGGTTTAAGAAAAAGAAATAGGTTTTAATGAATATTCTATTCAATCTTTAAGAATTTCATACATGCATGCACAGTATTTTGATCAAATTCACTCAAATTCCTTCTCCTAACTCATCCCACATCCACTTCATGCCTATATTTTCCTCTCAATTTCATATCCTCATGTTTTTTAAAGTTAGTCACTAACTATAGTTTCTGTTGTTCATAGACATATGGGAGTGGATCCATCCAATAGAAAATGTTCAAGCTAACAGTAGCCATACCTTTAAAGAAAACTGACTCTTCTTTCCTTAGAAGCTATCAAAACTATGGGTAGGATCTCTTAAGCACCTCCTTTCTGCACATTGGAGTGTTGGCTGCCTTGATCTTATTCAAGCCTGGTGCAGACAGTCACAGCTGCTGTGAGTTCATGGCAGCAGTTGTCCTGTAATATCTAAAAGACATTGTTTTGCTCTGGTCCTACCTGAGCTTTAGCTAGTGTAAATCTTTTTGTGCCCTCCTTTGCAATGGTTGATGAGCCATAGAGTGTGTTTGTGTGTGTGTGTGACATAAATGAGCCAGTAATGGCTAAGCACTATACAGACACTCAATCTCTGTACTTTTCCAGGTGTGAGTTTCTTTATGCACCATAAAAATTTCTTTGATGAGAATTGAGAATTGCAGTAATCTGTGACTGTAGTAACACTTATTTAAATGGCAGATTGATATTGCATTTGTGTAACAGAATAGAATAGTAGCAAGAGCATTACCTCTAGAACCTATGTCCTCCCAATCCATGTGTTCTAGGTCATATTTTATAATACTAGGCATGTTTTTTTCTGCGAAGTAGGCCTTAACTCCAATCTGAAAGTATTTGTTTACCAACATAACAATTCCTCCCATTATTGCATCTATGGGCTTGGCTATCCAGGCTAGGCATTGTTATAATTTGAAAGGTTCTCAGGCATTGACAAATTTTCTCCTCCAAAACCCTACATAGCAGCTTTCCAGTTCTACAAAAGCTAACCATCAGGAAGTACAGGTCAATACAGTACAGGACTGATTTCTCCAAGTCCTTAAAGTTTGGGGTATCTTCAGAAATACAGTCTAAACAAAAGTTCTGGTGGGTAACACTTAAATATATTCAAACATTATAATTATATAGAATTATAATGGTAACAATCAGAAAGGCATGTGAGAACCAAATCTGTAGAGGAAAAGCATCTTTACATTCTCATCATATCACATTCTTGGGCATACAATTTCTGAATAGAGCAGTAGGCAGGAGTTACACTAGACAAATTATTATCTTTTTTCTCCTCTCTATTATTGACTGAATGTGTATAGTAAATATGTCTAAGTTATGCACACATATAGTATAATTCCAGGAGGGTTTTCATAATTTTAATGCCAAGAATGTTTATTTGTTATTCTAGCTATCTATAGTTTGAGATCAAAGGTTCTGTTTTACTTACAAAGACATCTTGTAAATCAAGGGCTCCAAAGACGTGAAATTAAATTTGGAAAAGTTGTTATGTAATATTAAATAATTATCACTCTATTGAAATATATATATATGTTCATTTTTTCAGAACCAACAATAAACCAATATAACATGGGCTACCTAAGCATTTTCACAATGCTTTATTCTTTTTTCCAACAAGAACATTAGATTGTTTTTCAATCTTGATTGACATTTGTCTGTTGGACCCTCATTAAGAGGATTAGTTGATCATGAATATTCCACTAGTATCAAATATTCATTTTCTTCTTACAAATAACATTGAAATGAAAGTGAATTTATGTCACTCTTGTAGAGCTCAGTGATATTTCAGTTCATGTGATTATAGACTGTATTAATTTTTATGGTCATCTTCATGTATATTCCTTGCTTTCTGAATTGCATGCATTGCTCTGTACAAATAAATACAAATTTTGAAAAAGAAAGCAGTTGTAAAGTATGGAAAATATTTTACTAGCCTCTCTTACTTTACGATCTCAGAATTAAAGTGATCTAACAGCTTGCTTCAGGTGTCTGAGCAGGCTAATCCTGCCTCCTGCCTAAGTGTGCTCTGGGCAATGATTAAATTTTAAGATATGAAAACATGCTGGAACTATACTAAACAATCCAGCAACGTGCCTTCCAAGGTGGACAGATTCTTGGTAGGCAGCCCTAATTGTTGCAATTGCTTTTAGGTGTTCTAATGTACTCATCTGAATTATGCACCACACTGCTTCTGAATGACACAGCCATTTCTGACTCCATTAATATGGAAGATTTCAGCCAAATGCTCTTAAACGATAGCTTCTCTTTATTTGTAATTTCAGACTCTATTGATTTCCTTCTGTTCCCTTCATTATGATTTCAATTGATTACCTTGGCAACTGCAATAACAATGATTGCACTTGACACTGTCTGAGACTCTTGAGATGGTATTTGAATAGGAATGGTATAATTTGGGGGAAAGTGCCTGCAAGAACCTGTCATTAACAGTACACTTACACTTTACTTTATTGACTTTCCTCTCTTTTGAGTAGGCCCTTGTCACAGAGGTGGCTGTGAACAGAACTACAGCAGTAGTTCATATTTCTGAAGTTCCTCAGAAGTGTAAAAGATTCTTGTTAAACACAATAGTCTTGCATATACACACAAATATGCATACATGAGATTCCTCTAATTGTATCTCTCTCTGTGACCCTCTCACTTTCTGTCTCTTTCCTTGTGTGTGTGTATGTGTGTGTGTGTGTGTGTGTGTGTGTGTGTGTGTGTGTGTGTATCTGGATACACCTGAGCCACAGACTCTTGGATTATCTACAATTCACTTTATATCTCTCAACTTCAGTTTACTTGACTGTATAGCCAGGAGATTAGCTTCAGTTGTGCCAGGCTTTTTCTAACTCTAAATTTTTATAAACTGGCAAAGTAACTTGGTGAGCCAGCTTATTATGCATAAATGCAAGTGAATTTAAACAGAGAAAATGTTTGACATAAAATCCTCCTCTTAGCAAAATCTGTAAGTTTGAAAACAAACAAACAAGTACCATAAAGGCTTCTTGAATTTAAGCTATTTTCTTTTTCCCTTCTGTGTTGTTTATCCTTGTCTCTTGCCTGCATAGCTTCACTGCCTTTGTTGCTCTGTAAGTTAATAGG
>JADRCC010556999.1:0-12717 GCA_019843855.1 Hylomyscus alleni | reverse complement strand
AAGTCATTATCACTTCAGAACTTTTTAGAACCAATGATGACAATTACTCCTGGGGGAGTGGGGTGGGGAGGTAATGGGGGAGAGGACTGTCCTGAGATGAACAATCTGTAAGGCTCACTGTTTTTGAAATCCTGAAAATTCCTTATATTTGACAAGGGGATTACCAGTTTTGGCTGAATGCTCTTTAAATGAATAACACGCCTATGCATAGAGTGGAATAAATTCTCCTTCAGAGTTAATATGACAAAAGAGATGTGAAAAAAGTAAGTCAGAGGTACCAATCTCTAACTTTCTTTGTGAGAATTCAATAAATTATCTTCACTTTCTAGTAAGATTATACACTTTTAGCAAAAGCTGCCTCTACACTCCTCTTGTACTGAGTATTTGTGGAACATAAAATCTTCTTTGAATATGTATAAATTATTATATATGTGCTTTTAGTACATCTATTTTATTAATAATACTCTGATTCATTTTTATTTCTCTAAAGTTTTTGAAGTCACTCATTCCAATTCTTAAAATTCATCATCTGATATACTTTTTTAAGGTTGGAAAAATATGCATTTTACTTGATTTAAAATATCCAAAACTATAATTGGGTAAAACAGAACAGTCTTTCAAGAGATGATGTACAAAGTTTTAAAATGCTAATTGATTTATCCATAAGATATAAGAATTTAAGTGATTGTGTTGGACATGTTAAGCCTGTGCTGCATATTTTAATTTACACTTTCACAGTTGGTTCATTCACCCATGCTTATCCACTGTTAAAATGTATATCTTTGTTTCTCACTTGTACATGTTCTGCTGTGTTTTCAAACTTTTATCATATAAATTCATGTCATGAAAGAACATTTGTATATATACTTATTTGTCATCTTTACTATAACTATTATCTTCCAGTTTCCCAACACCAATACTTTACCCTTGATGTTTCCTTTGTGTTTTAATGCAATGTAGCTAACCACTAATTTCAAATTTTCTTCATCATCACTGCATTTTTTCAGCAAACAGAAATTAGCTCTATAAGGCCAAATAGATTGTCGTTTGTACTAAAGACTGGTTCATAGTGTGGCTGGGTCAGACACTGGAAATTTTCTTTCTTCTATAACTTAATGTTACTTAGTTTTTCACTGGATTTTCTTCAACTGCTCTTGTTGACTGATCTGAGCAATATGCATTCCATTTCCCATGTAAACCTGATAATTTACTTTTTCCAATCTATCAGCCTTTATTACTCTCTGTCTCCCTGTAATATGACACCCATACAAGTCCCTATACTACATGAAATCAAAACATGATCATCCCCAGCTAGAAGGAAAGTTTTCTCAGTAATGTTATGTATTCTTTTTTCCAATATTTTTATTTATTTTATTTATTTTTATTGGATATTTTCTTTACTTACGTTTCAAATGTTAACCCCTTTCCCAGTTTCCCTCCCTCCCAGAAACACCCTATCACATTCTCCCTCCCCATGCTTCTATGAGGGTGTTCCTCCACCCACCCACCCACTCTCACCTCCCCACCTTCCATTCCCTTACACTGGGGCATCTATTGCGCCTTCATAGGACCAAGGACTTCTCTTCCCATTAATGGATGACAAAGCCATCCTCTGCTACATATGCAGCTGGAGCCATGTGTACTCCTTTGTTGATGACTTAGTCCCTGGGAGTTTTGTTGGGTATGGTTGGTTGATATAGTTGCTCTTCCTATGGGATTGCAAACCCATTCAATTCCTTCAGTCCTTTCTCTAATTCCTCTATTAGGGACCACATGCTCAGTCCAATAGTTGGCTGTGAGCACCTACCTCTGTATTTGTAAGGCTCTGGCAGGGCCACTCAGGAGACAGCCATAACAGGCTCCTTTCAACATGCACTTCTTGGCATATATACACAATAGTGTCTGGGTTTGGTAACTGTATATGGGATGTCAAAAAGTTAGACTCCAGAGAACCAAACAACCCTATTAAAAAATGGGGTACAGAGCTAAAAAAAGAACTTTCAACTGAAGAATATTGAATAGCTGAGAAGCACCTAAAGAAATGTTCAATATCCTTAGTCATCAGGGAAATGCAAATCAAAACAGCCCTGAGATTCCACCTCACACCAGTCAGAATGGCTAAATCAAAAACTCAGGTGACAGCAGATGCTGGCAAGGATGTGAAGAAAGAGAAACTTTCCTCCATAGTTGGTGGGATTGCAAGCTGGTACAACCATTCTAGAAATCAGTTTGGTGGTTCCTCAGAAAATTGGACATGGTACTACCTGAGAACCCAGCTATAACACTCCTGGGCATATACCTAGAAGATGTTCCAACATTTAATAAGGACACATGTTCCACTATGTTCATAGCAGCCTTATTTATAATAGCCAGGAGCTAGAAAGAACCCAGATGTCCTTCAACAGAGGAATGGATACAGAAAATGTGGTACATTTACACAATGGAGTACGACTCAGCTATTAAAAACAATGAGTTCATGAAATTCTTAGGCAAATGTATAGAACTAGAAAACATATCCTGAGTGAGGTAACCCAATTTCAAAAGAACATACAACGATATGCACTCACTGATAAGTGGATATTAGCCCCAAAGCTCCAAATAACCAGGATACAATTCACAGACCATATGAAACTCAATAAGAAGTAAGATAAAGGGTGGGTACTTCGGTCCTTCATACTCACAGGAGTAAATATGGTGACAAGTGTGGAGGAGTGACTGAAGGAAAGTCCACCCAGAGACTGTCCCACCTGGGAATTTATCCCATATACAGTTACCAATATTTTAAAGAAAATTTTTATGTTCCTTTCTCCTCTCATTCCATTTTTTAATGTTTAGAATTTTGTTTGAGTAATTTATAGAATTTAAAAAACTCCTAACATATGTACTAAATATTCAATGGGCTCATTATTGATATCAAAGGTCAGGCAGGGGTGAGGATAGAACTCTGCTAATATGTTCCACCCTTAAGGTCTCATCGTTCTCCTTCTGTGTTCCTCACCCACACCCATCTCTCAAATCGCATCTTGTCACCCTGGTTTTCAGCAAAAATCCTTCCATGGAGGTTGAGCCAGAAGCTTCCTTACAAGTACTTCATGCTTTTCTATTAGCATTTGCTGAGTTTCACGTCACTCATCACTCTTTGGCATTAAATTGTCAGTTCTTATTTTCCATTACAATAAACCATTAAGTGGTACTACTACCTGTTATCTAAGTCCTGAACAGAATGCTCATGAGTAGTTGTCATTGAATTCATCATTGAAGAAATTTCCTCAGCAACTTAAATCACGCTTATAAGGTTTATGAAGAGAAAATTGTCATATATTAACTGTCAAGTGTTACTTCACATTGCCATTTTATTTTTTTTATGACTTTTTAATGTAGTTTTTGAGATTATAAAAGAAAAATGTGATTACATTATTTCTTCCTTTTCTTTTCTTCCTTCAAAGACTTCCATACCTCTGTCTTGAGGTTTCCATTGTTATGAGGTAAATTTTGCAGCCAGTCCCACAATACCCAGAGGAAGCTCCACTCCCAGGCACTCTAGTGACCCAGGATCACAGGATCACAGAATCACAGGATCACAGAGACAGCTTGACCCTGAGGAGTTCTGATAGAACCAGGATCACAGGAAGGACAGGCTCCAGACAGATTTAGCCAGGGCAGGTAGCACTAGAGATAACCAGATGACAGGAGGCAAGCATAAGAACATAAGCAACAGAAACCAAGGTTACTTGGCATCATCAGAACCCAATTCTCCCACCATAGCAAGTTCTGGACACACCATCACACCAGAAAAGGAAGATTCAGATCTAAAATCACTTCTCGTGATGATGACACAGGACTTTAAGAAGGACATAAATAACTCTCTCAAAGAAATACAGGAGAAGACAAGTAAACAGCTAGAAGACCTTAAAGAGGAAACACAAAAATCCCTTAAAGAACTACAGAAAAACCACAATCGAACAGGTGAAGGAAATGAACAAAACTATCCAGAATCTAAAAATGGAAGTAGAAACAATAAAAACGTCACAAAGAGAGACAACTCTGGACATAGAAAAGCTAGGAAAGAAATCAGGAGCCAGAGATGCAAGGATCACCAACAGAATACAAGAGATAGAAGAGAGAATTTCAGGGGCAGAAGACACCATAGGAAACATTGACACAAAAGTTAAAGAAAATGGAAAAAATAAAAAACTCCTAACCCAAAACATCCAGGAAATCCAGAAAACAATGAGAAGATCAAACCTAAGGATAATAGGTATAGAAGAGAAGGAAGACTCCCAACTTAAAGGGCCAGTAAATATCTTCAACAAAATTATAGAAGAAAACTTCCCTAACCTAAAGAAAGAGATGCCCATGAACATACAGGAAGTCTACAGAACTCCAAATAGTTTTGACCAGAAAAGAAATTCTTCCTGTCACATAATAATCAAAACACCAAATTTACTAAACAAAGAAAGAATTTTAAAAGCCGTAAGGGAAAAAGGTCAAGCAACGTATAAGGGCAGGCCTATCAGAATTACACCAGACTTATTACCAGAGACTATGAAAGCTAGAAGATCCTGGGCAGATGTCATTATAGACCCTACAAGAACATAAATGCCAGCTCAGGCTACTATACCCAGCAAAACTCTCAATTAGCATAGATTGAGAAACCAAGATATTCCATGACAAAACCAAATTTATACAATATCTTTCCACAAATCCAGTCCTACAAAGGATAATAGAGGGAAAACACCAACATAAGGAGCAAAACTATATCCTAGAAGAAGCAAGAAAGTAACCTTTTAACAAACCCACACAAACATAATTCCATCTCTAACAATAAAAATAATAGGAAGTAACAATTGCTTTTTCTTAACATCTTGATACAAAAATTAATATTACCAATATATCTAATGGATTGAAATCCAAAAATATGAGGAATTAGAAATTTGTTGACTGTCATCTTGTGGTCACTCTAATTTGGTAATTGGAGAAATAGGTCCAATATTGTACAATCCTTATATACTTTCTGCTCATTTGTACATGACAGTGTCTTGCTGTGTACCACATAATAGTCTTGAAATAATGCTTCTCCTATCTCAATCTCTCTATTAGTAGGATTATTTATTTGATGTTTTTACACTATACTATCGTTTTTAGAACAGCTTACATATTTCAAAAGTATTTGTACAGCCAAAAGAAACATAGACAATTAACTTGGGAGGTGGCTTGTAAAAGAACAACAAAGAGTGAGACTGAATGATTTGCTTGATGTTTGTAACTATTGTATCAAGTTTGAAGGAGAGGTCTTTATAAGTTACTCTTTCTCTGAGATGAATTCTTTTCAAAATCATCACAGCCAATGAATCAGATTCTTACCCTCACCTAATGTCTGTGCCACCCTCCAAGCAGAACCATTGTTCATTGAAACAGTTAGTGAATGACTTCATGGATAGACCATCTTAATACATACACCATTACTTAAATGAATGTAACCTGTTTTCTGTGGACTGAAAATGAAGACAATCACTCAAATCAAATAGCTTTGACCATAGCAGGAAATCTGTATCCAAAAATCGTGCCCACAATTCATTCCTTGGTGCAGCAGAACAGTCAACTCTTAGCTTAGCTATGATGGAGGTAAAATAGTTTGGTGATATGAGGGGCACTGAAGTACAGCCTTATTACAATGAACTCCAATGTTTAAAAATTGTTCTTATTTTGGGTTTGTACCACAGTAAGAGCAAAGATTTTAAGCTCTACTAAAAACAAAAGAAAAGAAAACAAACAAAAAGACTTCATCTATTTATGTTCATTAAAAAATACTAATAGTGATATATTATTTTAAAATATACAATTAAATTTTTGGAGTTATTTAAAATTTATATTGAGAAAAATGTATGTATTTTCAGTATTGTTGTAGACAAACATCTACATAAGAAGGTTCAATTGGTTATTGTTTTATATCAAACAACTTAAAAAACAAAAGATATTGTAAGTAATGAAGGGGGCATCTCTGGGAGGAGTTTGAGTACAAAAAGGACCCAAGAAATGTGATGTAATTCTATTTTCTTAAAATGTTTTAAAATGTTAACAAATTCAGATAAATTGAAATAATGTATCTTTTCCAATAATAATGCAATAAAACATATCAATAGAGAAAAGAAGAAAAAAAAAGTTATAGTAAGACTAGGCACCTTCCATCTTATTAAGGTTGGATGAACAACCCTTTAGGAGAAAAAGTGTCTCAAAAGCAGGCCAGAGTCAACACCAGCTCCTATTTCCACTGTTAGGTGTCCCATAAGAAGACCATGGTATACAACTATAACATATATGTAGAGGGCTTAGATCAGAGCCATGTAGGCTTCCTGATTATTAGACTCTATGAGCCCATGTTAGTTGACATTGAGAGTTTCCTTTCGGTATTCTTGACACTCCTGTTCCTACAGTACTTCTTCCAAATCTTCTGCAGGATTTTCAAAGCCTCACCTAATGTTTGACTCTGGGTCTCTGTATTTGTTTTCGTTAGTCTCTGGTTGAAGCCTTTTTGATAAAGTTGGGCTAGGATCAATCTTTGAATATAATAGTATATCATTAGGAATCATTTCACTGACTTTTTTTTTTTTTTTGCCAGTCACATTTGATTCTGTCATAAGCTATGGGTCCTGACTTCCAGGTAGTGTAAGGGTTAGTCTGTCTCTTGTGGCATGGGTCTCAGGCTAGACAAATCATTGGTTGGCTACTTCAACAATTTCTGCATCACCACAATCCTAGCTCATCTTGTAGGCAGAACAAGTTGTAGGTCAAAGGTTATGTTTCGGGGTTGGTGTCACAATCCCTTCACTGGAAGTCTTGACTGGCTATAGGTAATACCTTGCTCAGGCTCTGTATCCCACTTCACTAGAAGTTTTAGCTTGTATCACTCCCACTGATTCCTAGGAGTTTTTATTGTACTAGGTTTGTAGTACATCCCCAAGATGCTGTCCAATTCCAGTTGTCTCTCCCAGTACTCTCTCCATCCATCTTTTCCTTCAAATGGTTCTTCCTGCTCTTGCCCCCTACCACCATGGTAGTTATTGTCTTAGTTGGGTTATCCATTACTATGAAGAGACACCACAATGAAGGCAACTTTTATAAAGGACTCCATTTAATTAGGGCTAGTGTACTGGTTCAGTCTATTATCATCAAAGTAGGAGCATGACATCTTCCAGGGAAGCATGGTACAGGGTGAGCTGAGAGTTCTACATCTTCATCTCAAGGAAGCCAGGAGCAGACTGGCATCTTCCGGCACTTAGGAGGAAGCACTATTCTAGGCAGCTAGGAGAAGTGTCACAAAGCCCACTATGACAGTGACATACTTCCTCAGCAAGGCCATGTCTACTCAAATGATTCCATACCTCCTAATACTGTCACTCCCTGTGCCAAGCATATTCAAGGCACCACATTCCATTTACTGGGTCCCATAGGCTTGTTCAAACATATAAGTCTATGGGGCCATACCTAGCAATAGCGTAATGCAATATAATAAAATATACTTAGTCCCACTTCAAACATCCTATAGTGTATAACAGTCTCAACAATGTTAAAAGTCCAAGGTTCTAAGTCTGTTCTGAGATTGTACATCTTGTATCTGTAATTCCCCAAGAAATAAAAATAAAAAAGCAGACCACAATACCTCTAACATCATGTACAGTATACATTACAATTCCAAAACGTCAAAGTGTGTGGGGAAGCACTGGACCAAAGCAAGACACAAAAATCCAGCTGAACAAACTCCAAACTCTGCAATTCAATGTTAAAGCAGTCTTTAAATCTCTTACTTCGACTTTATTGATTACAGCACAATTCTTTCTCTTTGGCTGGCTCTACTCTCCTTTAGCAGCTTTCCTTGGTAGGTATTTCATGGCTCTGACATCTCCAATGTCTTGGGGTATCTAAGGCAACTTCAACTTTCTAAGTTCTTATTCCAATGTCTGTCTGGGTTCTATACCTGATTTCCTGGGATCCTCCAAAGAGCTTGGGTCACTTCCCCAGCTCTACCTTCTAGCACTCTAGGCTCTGATTGACTCCACTTCACTGCTGTGCTGTTCATGATGATCATCTCAATGTACTGGTCTCTCTAATTTTATTACTGCAAGTAGACTTCACCGATAGCCTATCTTAGGCTCAGCTTCTTTGCATGACCCTGTGCAGTACTGGGCTGTCAACTGCAACTGAGTAGGGTGATTCTTACACATTATCAAGTGCTGCTGCAGCACAAGGTACAACCATGGCTATCTGGAACATAGCTTCTTTGTGCTTTCAGAAAACACTTCCCAGAAGATTTTGGTCCCCATACCCCAAGATCCTGATGCATATCTCCTATTAATCACAGCTAATTTCTTAGTTCCAGCTAAAAAGCATGGATTGTTACTTCTATTCTTGACTCTAAAGACAGAGCTTCATGACCGAAAGCTGCTGAGTTCTGTTGCTTGGTGAGACTGGAAAATGGCCGCCTTGTTCTTTTACATCATTACCAGCTTTCCATTTTCTGACTCCTTCACTGTTTAAACTTGGGTGTCCCAGAACTTGCTCTGTATATTTAACTTGAACTGCATAGTTCTGTCTTCTTAATGGGGTGATTAAAGGCTTGTATCAACATGCCTGGATCTAAGCTTTCTCTACATGGAAATTGTTTTGTTTCAGGTTGGCCTTGAACCCAGGTGCTAAAGCCCAAGTTTGATACCAGAGGGTAAACTGAGGCAGCAGATGAGGGGTCAGTGTTGACAGCAACTGATGAATATAGATCCAGATGTCTGCAGAGATATCTACAGGGGCTTCATCAAACACTCTCTCACACACAGAGAATGATTGAAGCAAGGAAAAGCTTCAGTGATATATTTCTTTTCTTAACCCTCTTTTATGTACCCTTAGAGACAAAATTTTTCCTATTAAAAAGAAAAATACCTCATAGCTACAAGATACATTTTCCACAAATAATCACCATAAAAACATTCTTCAAAAACAAATCAAAATCATTGCATGAAAGATAATTACAACAGGATATTTATTATGTATTTCTCATATAAAACATATCTTAACTAAACAATACTCTTCTATCTTTCCTTCCAAAAGCTCAAAGTGACCTCAAATCATCAAATTCTAGTCACAGATGAACAAAGTTTAAACAAGCCAAGAATATAGTTAACTTTTTTCCTATACCTGGTTGACAACATTTATTAAAAAGCAAATCATCTTTCTTTCATCTTACTTTTGAGATTCTGACTAAGCTGACTAATCATGTTTTCTGTATTTACACTCATAATGGAATTATTTGTTCTTTATTATAACTTTATTTTTTTTAAGTTTTATTGTATTATAATGAGAAAAGTTGCATGATTTCAATTTATCTGAATTTGTTAGCATTTAAAAACATATTTTAAGTAAATAGAATTAAATCACATTCTTGTTTTCCTTTTGTACCCCAACTCCTCCCAGAGACCCGCTTCAATACATACAATATCTTTTTTGTAGTATTCTTTAAAATTTATAAAATATTATAACAATAGAATGATTATTATAAAAGTTGTTTTATATAAAACAACAATCAGTTTAACAGTCTTATATAGATACTTGTCTATAGCAATACTGAAAATACATACATTTTTCTCAATATAAATTTTAAATAACTCCAAACATATTAACTGTATATTTCAAATTAATACATAACTACTAATATTTTCTTAAATGAACATAAATATATAAAGTATTTTTGTTTGTTTGTTTTGTATTTAGTAGAGGTTAAGATCTTTGCTCTTATTGTGGTAACTTGATACAAGAGTTACAAACGTCAAGCAAAGCATTCAGTCTCACTCTTTGCTGTTCTCTTAAAAGTCACCTCCTAAGTTAATTGTCTACATTTCTTTTGGGTATATAAATACTTTTAAAATTTGTAAGCTGTTCTAAAAACCATAGTATAGTGTAAAAGCATGAAACAAACAATACTACTGGTAGAGAGACTGAGATAGGAGAAGCAAGATCAGTATGTTGTACACAGCAGGGCACTGTCATGAAGCTGAAAGTGTACATGGATTGTATAATATTAGACCTATTTCTACAATTACCAAATTAGAGAGACCATTGGATGACAGTCAGTAAATTTCTAATTCCTCAGATTTTTGGATTTCAATCGCTTAGGATATGTTGGTAATATTAATTTTCATATTAAGATAATAAGAAAAAGTAATTGTTACTTCCTGTTGTTTTTGTTGTAAGAGGTGGAATAAGATTTGTGTGGATTTGTGGAAAGATTACTTTCTTGCTTCTTCTAGAGTTTTGCTCCTTATGTTGATGTTTTCCATCTATTATCCTTTGTAGGGCTGGATTTGTGGAAAGATATTGTGTAAATTTGGTTTTGTCATGGAATATCTTGGTTTCTCCATCTATGGTAATTGAGAGTTTTGCTGGGTATAGTAGCCTGGGATGGCATTTGTGTTCTTGTAGGGTCTGTATGACATCTTCCCAGGATCTTCTAGCTTTCATAGTCTCTGTTGATAAATCTGGTGTAATTCTGTTAGGCCTGCCTTTATATGTTACTTAAAATTTTTCCCTTACTTTTTAAAATTCTTTCTTTGTTTAGTGCATTTGGTGTTTTGATTATTATGTGATGGGAGGAATTTCTTTTCTAGTCCCATCTATTTGGAGTTCTATAGACTTCTTGTGTATTCATGGGCATCTCTTTCTTTAGGTTAGGGAAGTTTTCTTCTATAATTTTGTTGAAGATATTTACTGGCCCATGACCTTGGGAGTCTTCACTTTCTTCTATACCTATTATCCTTAGGTTTGCTCTTCTCATTGCATCCTGGATTTCCTGGATGTTTTGGGTTAGGAGTTTTTTGCTTTTTGCATTTTCTTTGATTGTTGTGTCAATGTTTTCTATGGTGTCTTCTACCCCTGAGATTCTCTCTTCTATCTCTTGTATTCTGTTGGTGATGCTAACATCTATGGCTCTTTCCTAAGTTTTCTATCTCCAGGGTTGTCTCTCTTTCTGATTTCTTTATTGTTTCTATTTCCATTTTTAGATTCTGGATGGTTTTGCTCATTTCCTTCACCTGTTTGATTGTGTTTTCCTGTAGTTCTTTAAGGACTTTTGTGTTTCCTCTGGAAGGACTTCTAATTGTTTACCTGTGTTCTCCTCTATTTCTTTGAGGGTGCTATTTATGTCTTTCTTAAAGACCTGTATCATCATCATGAGAAATGATTTTATATCTGAATCCTGCTTTTCTGGTGTGATGGATTGTCCAGGACTTGGAATGGTGGGAGTATTGGGTTCTGATGATGCCAAGTGACCTTGGTTTGTGTTGCTTATATTCTTACACTTGTCCTGCATCATATGGTTATCTCTAGTGCTATCTTCCCTTGATAAATCTGACTGGAGCCTGTTCTTCCTGTGATCCTGGTTGTGTCAGAACTTCTCCGAGTCTAGCTGTCTCTGTGGTCTTGTGATTCTAGGATCCTGTGACCCTGGGCTTGTTAGATCACCTTGGAGTGGAGCTTCCTCTGGGTGTTTTGGGAATGACTGCAGAGTTTTTGCCTAAAGTCTGCTCAGGGCACCAGCAGGCCCAGACAAACCAGAAGCAACCCAAGCCACAGGGCTGGCAGTGTTCCTGTGTGCCTGGATCCTGCTGGTCCCAGTTACTCCTGGTGTTGGGACAGATGTTGTGTCATCCTCACCTCTGATCCTGGGCATGTTAGAGCGCCTGGGAGTGGAGCTTCCTCTGGGTGTTGTGGAACCGGAAGGAACCTGAGGATTTCTGTGTGCCTGGTCCTGCTGGTCTCAGTTACTCCAGGTAATGGGACAGATGTTGTGTCCTCCTCACCTCTGATCCTGGACTTGTTAGAGCGCCTGGAGGTGGAGCTTCCTCTGGGTGCTGTGGGACTGGCTGAGAAACTTGTGCCCAAGGTCTGCTCAGGGCACCAGCCCAGACAGAGCAGAAGCAACATGAGCTACTAGGCTGGCAGAGTTCCTGTGTGCCTGTGTCTTGCTGGTCCCAGTTACTCCTGGTAATGAGACAGATGTTGTGTCATCCTCACCTCTGATCCTAGACATGTTCTATTATAACTTTATTATTTCCTAGTACATGTGGAAAACCTGTTACCTCATCTCTAGCTCAGGAACTCAGGCCCAACTCAGTGTGCTTACTTTGATCATTAGTTTGTCCTAAGTCTATTCTTCCTACCTTTACAATTGTGTGCTTATAATGCACGAACACTCACTGTACTCCTTTCTTTAACTCAAGTAGCTTTTGCCATTCTACTAGGGAGGGGTACACTTTATTCTTATCTCCAGCTTAAAACATTCTATCAACTATTCTAATTTCCTAACTTTATATTTTCTACAAACTCTCCTAACTTCCAAAAAATTATTTAAATAAAACTAAACGTCTCTTTTAATTATTTAAATCAAAGTAGAATTTCCATAAAATCATTAATTCATTTAAATAGCATTATCTTAAGAATTACCATTTTCATAGTAATCTTCAAAAAACTTGCCCAACAGGCAAGCCCATCGTCACCCACGGAGTAATTACACCAAGTGATAGGCTGTGAGGATCTCTTGGTGTCCATTCACACCAAGCCAAGTAAATGAGGAGAATGACAATGACAAACAGAAGAAATCACATCAGTAGCAAGAAGCAATCCTGGGATTGAGTCTCTGAGGTAATACTGCAGGAGAGCTCACCCATTGCAGCT